>JASVEL010014219.1:0-209148 GCA_032618575.1 Nicotiana noctiflora | reverse complement strand
CAAGGTTATTGCATATGCTTCAAGACAGTTGAAAATCCATGAGAAAAATTATCCGGTTCATGACATTGAGTTGGCAGCGGTTGTTCATGCCATTAAAATTTGGAGGCATTATCTATATGGCATGGCGTGTGAGGTATACAAGGATCACAAGAGTCTTTAGTACTTATTCAACCAAAAGGAGTTAAATGTGCGACATAGGAGGTGGTTAGAGTTGCTGAAAGATTATGATGTTACTATCTTATATCACCCAGGTAAGGCTAATGTGGTGGCTGATGCGTTGAGTAGGAAGTCTGCAAGCATGGGTAGTCTCGCTTATATTCCGGTCAGCTAGAGACCGCTTGCTCTAGATGTTCAGGCCTTAGCCAATTGATTCATGAGATTAGATATTTCTGAGCCTAGCGGGGTGTATGCCTGCACAGTCACTCGTTCTTCTTTACTGGAGCGTATCCATGAGAGGCAGTTCGATAATCCCTATTTTGTGACATGAGGGACACTGTGCATCGGGGAGGTTCTACGAAGGTAACCTTAGGTGATGACGGAGTAGTGCGATTGCAAGGGAGAGTTTGTGTTCCCAATGTTGATGGGATTCGAGAGTTGATCTTAGGGGAGGCCCATAGTTCTCGATATTCTATTCACCCAGGCGCCGCGAAGATATATTAGGACTTGCGGCAACAGTATTGGTAGCGTAGGATGAAAAAGGACATTGTTGCGTATGTCTCTCGGTGTCTAAATTGTCAGCAGGTTAAATATGAGCACTATAGGCCTGTTGGTGTGTTTCAACGAATTGAAATTCCCGAGTGGAAGTCGGAGCGGATTACAATGGACTTCATTACTAGAATTCCATTGACTCGAAGGAAATTTGATGCTATTTGGGTTATTGTTGATAGGCTGACCAAGTCAGCACATTTCATTCTAGTGGCAGTCTCCTACTCATCTGAGAGGTTAGCGGAGATTCACATTCGGGAGATTGTTCACCTTCATGGGGTGCCGGTATCTATTATCTCAGATCAGGGTACGTAGTTTACCTCACGCTTCTGGAGAGTGGTCCAATAGGAGTTAAGTTCAATTGAGTACAACATTCCATCCTCAAACGGACGGTTAGTCCGAGAGAACTATTCAAATTTTAGAGGATATGCTCTGAGCTTGCGTCATTGACTTTGGAGGCTCGTAGGATCAGTTTTTGCCCTTAGCAGAGTTCTCCTACAACAACAGCTACCAGTCTGTCATTCAGATGGCTCCATATGAGGTAGTGTATGGTAGGCGATGTAGATCTCCAATCGGATGGTTTGAGCCGGGAAAGGGTCGGTTGTAGGGTACTGACTAAGTTCAGGAGGCTTTAGATAAGGTCAAGACAATTTAGGAGAGGCTGCATTCAGCTCAGTCTAGACAGAAGAGTTATGTAGACCGTAAGGTTCGAGATGTAGACTTCATGGTTGGTGAGCAGGTATTGCTCTAGGTGTCACCTATGAAGGGCGTGATGATATTCAGAAAGAAGGGCAAGCTTAGCCCTAGGTACATTGGTCCATTTGAGATTCTGGATCGAGTGGGAGAGGTGGCTTATAGACTTTCACCGCCACCTAGCTTATCAGCCATGCATCCGGTTTTTCATGTATCTATGCTTCGGAGGTATCATGGCGATCCTGCGCATGTGTTAGACTTCAGTACTGTCTAGTTGCACAAAGATCTATCTTACGAGGATGAGCCGGTAGCTATTCTAGATCAGAAGGTTCGACAGTTGAGGTGGAAGAGTTTTCCTTTCGTGCTTGTTCAGTGGAGAGGTCAGCCTCCTGAGGCATCGACCTGGGAGTCCGATCTGATATGCGGAGCCGTTACCCACATTTGTTCCCCGACTTAGGTACTTCCTTCTCTTGTCCGTTCGAGGATGAATGATTGTTTTAGAGGTGAAGGATGTGACAACCTAAAAGGTTTTCACCTGTTTTCCTCATCTGTTTCGTGCTTCCGAGGCCTTGAAAATCTCCTTTTATATTGCCTCGATTTGCATGCGCAGTGCGGGCACATAGCCGAAAATTTTTTGTGCTAGAATATGTGAATTCTATGAAAACTTTAAAGAATTTTGATATTAATATTGATATAGTTGACTTTGGTCAATATTTTTGGTAAACGGATCCGGACCCAAGTTTGAACGGTCCCGAAAGGTTCGTAGAAAAATATGGGACTCGGGCATGTGCCTGGAGTCGAATTCCGAGGCCTAGAGCCCGAGGTATGAATTTTTATGTTAAATTGTTTTTCTGAAATTATTAAGGAAAATGAAAATAAAAATTGATTAAAAGACCATAGTATCGGTCTCTTATTTTGGTTTCGACACCCGCTGCAAGTCTTATATATCGTTAAAGCGCTTCCTGTAAAGTTTGGTAAAAAACGGACGTCGTTTGACGTGTTTCAGATAGGTTTGGGTTGCGTTGTGCTCGCCTTTCTTATGCTGCGACATCATTTGTTCAACCGTAAATGATATCATATTGAACGAATGAGCTCTGATTACTGTTTTGAATGAAGCATTAGATCCGTATCGTAATTACGGACCCGTAGCAAAAAGAATCATCAAATTTGGACATCGTATGAGGATTTTATGGCCATTTTACTAAGGTTGCCCAGATTTTCAGGTTAATGACGAAATTGCCCCTGACGGCGTATTAAAAACCTACATATCTCATTCATTATAAGGTCAAATTGAGTGATTCAAAAGCCTAAATTCATTATACTTTCACAAGGAATCCATTGGGAGCAGTAAAACGCGTGAACAATAGACCTATAATGAGCAAGTCGAGTTTTCTTCATATTTTTGAACGGGAAGAAGCTTCTGAGGCGATTGTTAAGGGAGAAAATCAGTGGGTATCATAGAGGTAAGTAATTTTATTATTAAAACTCATTTATGGGTGATTATAATCCATAATCCCATTCTTTAATTCATGAAAACAATAAAAAAATAGGATTTTGGGGCCTGGAATAGTGAGACTTTTAGGGATTGACTTGAGTGGTGAAACAGACTCCGATTTTGGTGTTCTTTATATGTACAGACTCGTGGCGAGACGAGGAATCCGTTGGTATAATTTTCGGAATTTTTTGACTAAGCGGTCCTGGGGCCAGTTTTATATTTTTTGGACAGCATGTTAAAAATACTTTAATTAGGCAATTGTGCTGGTTTGTTGAGTAGAATTGATGATATTAAATAAATTGTGTATAGATACGATTGATTTGGAGCCGAAATTCGAAAGGAAAGGCATTTCTTGAGGATTGAGTGGACTATAAGCCGTCGAGGTAAGCGTTTGATCTATCCTAGCTTGAGGGAATAGGATTAGAGTATAATAACTTGCTAATTGCTAAATGATCGAGTGCGGTGTATAGGCGCCGTGACAAGTATCTATACACCGAAGTCTGGCATGACCGTCGGTATTTGTTTGTAAATGTTTGTGATATAATTTGGAACTCTTCTAAGCTAAATTATAAATTTCTACAAATGTGAAGAGTCCGAGAATGAGCTATGAAAAGTTAATGTTTTGGAGCGTTGGCTCGAATGATAATTACTGTTGAATATAAGATAAAAGTATTGAACGAAATTATGATTAATCCCTTGCCGAGACCTTATTTTTGAGAGTTATTGTTATTGCTCCCTTGCCGGGACTTAGTATTATTTGAGATATTCCCTTGTCGGGATTGGTTGTGTATTGTGTTGAAATAAAAGAGATCGTGTCGCACGCCGTCCACACACACACACACACACATACACACACACACACATACACACACACACACACACACACACACACATATATATATATATATATATATATATATATATGAATTGGGATCGTGTGGCATGCCGACCACTTATATATTATGAATTGGGATTGTGTGGCACGCCGACCATTTATATATTATGAATTGGGATCGTGTGGCACGCCGACCACTTATATATTATGAATTGGGATCGTGTGGCACGCCGTCCACCTATATACTCGTGTGGTATGCCTTCCACGTCATATATTGAGGATCGGGTTGTGCACCGTAATAGAGTATAGACTGGTGTATTGTGTTCGTATGTGGAAACTTTCGGTATTATTGTTCAGTTACACTTCTTTACGGATAATTTCTATATTTGACTGTGGTGTATGCCCCAACATGTCCCTTCCCATTTTACTGCTTAAATTGGTATATATATGTATATGGAATTGCACAGGTTTATGTGAGTGTCTGGTCCTAGCCTTGTCACTACATCACCAGGATAGGCCGGGCACTTACTAGCACATGGGGTCGGTTGTGCTGATGCTACATTCTGCGTTGTTTTTGCGCAGATACAGGTGCGGATTTTGAGCAACAACAATAGTAGATCGATATTAGGATTTCTTCATTACGAGACTAAAGTAGCTTGCAGGCGTCCACAGGCTCGGTATTTCTTCTTATGTTTTTCATAAATACTGTAGTCTCATTGTTTCGAGACAGACTGTTGTTATTTATCTTTTAGACCATTATGTGTAGTTAGTCTTAGTAGTTCGTGAGTTAGTGACTCCATATCTTGGGTAGAGAATTTATGATGAGTATATCACATTTATATTCAAATTTATAAAAGTAGACTTCCGTAGTTAATATTATTGTTATTATTCTTGTTATTAAATTAACAACAAGATGGTTTATATTAATGGAAAGATGGTGAGTAAATTGGCTTGTCTAGATACCACGAGTAGGTGCCATCATGATCCCGATTGTGGGGAATCCGGGTCGTCACAGATAACAAATACAGAAAATGCTATTGTAATACTTTTGTTTCATTCGGCACTCGACCAAGATATTAACGAGGTAAATTTTAACAATTTAAATTGGGATTGGAGGAATGAGTTTGTTAATTTTTTTCTTGTCACGAACCCAAACCCGATCGTAATGGCGCCCAATACAATTTTTAGGCAAGCCCGACCATTTACACTCTCATCCAGAGCATGAAGCTCAAAACCAATTATTTGAAAATCTTTAACAACAATAAAGCTAAAAGTACAAACTTATAGATATAAATAAGCTGAATATCACAATAATATGGAATAAACTCCCAAAGACCTGGGGGTCATGAGTCTAGAGCCTCTAACAATACAGTGTAATAGGAATCCAATAATACAAATGTTCAAAATCATGGAAGGCTAACAAAAGGGATAGGGGAGGAGTCGAGTCTTGCGGACGTCAGGAAGCTACCTCGTCAACTTCGAATAAACTCTGAAAGCAGCAAGGTAACTCAGCTAAGCTCCCGAGGTACCTGGATCTGCACACATCTCGAAAAATTACGAAATTGACATCACCGAAATCCTCATCTCGCCACGAGTCCGTACATATAAAATTCATCAAAATCGGAGTTCAAATGCCCCTTCAGATTCAAACTTTACATTCCAAAAACCAAGCCCTAGTTTCTTCAAATTTTTACCCAAATTTCAGAGAATTAAAGGATGAATCTTCAATTAAATGGTGTTTCTAGGTCATGAGACTTACCTCCAATCACTTCCCATCAAATTTCCCTTCAAAATCTACCAAAAAGCTCTCAAGGTGGTACAAAAATGGAGGAAATATGAGATAGGTTGCGGATGAAATTTCATTAAAAACCTTTATGTCTGCCCAGCTATCCTTCTACGCGAACGCGTGCGTCCTCTCGCGTTCGCGATGACCAAAATCCACTAGGCCTTCTTTTGCTCTACGTGAATGCGTAACTGACCTCGCAAACGGATGCCCCATTTTCCTTCACTACGTGAACGCGTACATCACCACGCGAACACACTGAACAAAACAAGCTGGCCCCTTACCTCTTCTACGCGAACGCGTGGCTTTCTCCCGCGAACGCGATGACCAACCTCACAGGCCTACGCGAACATGTTTCCCTTCACTCGAACGTGAATACCCCAAAATCACCCTAAGCCCCCCAGGACCTCAACCAAAAACACCAACCTACTCCAACACATCATGCGAAATTGTTCCAATCATCAAAACACGTCAAACATCACAAAAATCATCAATTCACCATAGATTCAAGCCTAAGTTTTCTTTAAACTTCCGAAAATCACATTCAATCAAAAACTCAACCAAACGACATCCGAATGACTTAAACATTTGCGAATATATCCAAAGTCACCTAACAAACCTACTGCAACTCTCGGAGTTCCATTCCGACCCTCGGATCAAAATCTTACCTAACAACCGGAATTTGCCAAAATTCAAACTTTGCCAATTCAAGCCTAATTCTACACCGGGCCTCCAAATTTGATTCCGATCGAACTCCTAAGTCACAAATCATCCCCCCAAGCTAACCAAACCACCGGAATTCACATCCGAGACCTCTAACCACATAGTTAACTTTCGGTTGACTTTTCTACAACAAGATTTCTTCTAAGAGGCTAAGTGCCTCATTTCCAACTAAAACGAACTCAATTTCACCTGAACGATATTGAAACATAAAGCAACACAATAAAGGGGAAAATGGGGTGGTAACTCACTTGACGACGGGCCGGGTCATCATATCCTCCCCAACTAAAACAAACACTCATCCTCGAGTGGGTCAAGAAACATACCTGGAGTCTCAAACAAGTGAGGATATCTGCTCCGTATCTCCCGCTCGGTCTCCCAAGTAGCCTCCTCCACGGGCCGACCTCTCTACTGCACTTTCACCAAAACTATATCCTTAGACCTCAATCTCCGAACCTGATGACCCAAAATAACTACAGGCTCCACATCATAAGTCAAGTCATCATCCAACTAAACTATACTGAAGTCCAGCACATGAGATGGGTCCCCAACAAACTTCCGGAGCATAGACACGTGAAATACCGAATGAACTCCCGATAGGATGGGTGGCAAACCAAGCATATATGCCACTTCCCCAATCCTCCTGAATATCTCATAAGGGCCAATGTTTTTCGTACTCAACTTTCCTTTCTTTACAAATCTCATGACGCCCTTTATAGGCGAAACCTTTAGCAAAACCTTCTCGCCCACCGAATAAGTTACATCTCGGACCTTCTAGTTCTCATAACTCTTCTAACATGACTGAGCTGTACGAAGTCTCTCCTGAATTAACTTCATCTTATCTAAGGCATCCTAGACTAACTTTGTCCCCAATAACCTAGCCTTGCCGGGCTCAAACTAACTAATCAGAGATCTACATAGTCTCCCATATAAAGCCTCATATGGCACCATCTGAATGCTAGATTGGTAGCTGTTATTGTAAGCAAACTATGCAAGAGGCAAGTAATTAGCCCAAAAACCTCCAAAGGCAATAACACAGGCGCGCAACATGTCCTCTAATATCTGAATGGTACGCTCGGACTACCCGTCCGTCTAAGGATGAAATTTTGTGCTCAACTCTACCTGTGAACCCAACTCTCGCTAAAAAGTCCTCCAGAACTGAGTACCCCTATTTGATATAATGGAAACCGGGACCCCATGCAATCGCACAATCTCTCGGATGAAAATGTCTACTAGCCGCTCCGATGAATAGGTAGTACATACATGAATTAAGTGCACGAACTTGGTCAGCCGATCCACAATCACCCAAACTTAATCAAACTTCATCGTTATCTGAGGGAGACCACTCACAAAGTCCATAGTAATTCTCTCCCATTTCTACTTGGGAATATCCATGCATTGAAGCACACCACCGGGCCTCTGATGCTTATACTTGAACTGCTGACAGTTGAGGCACCGAGCTACATGACTCACAATATCCTTCTTCATTCTTCTCCACCAGTAATGCTGCCTCAAATCATGATACATCTTTGCGGCCCCTGGATGAATAGAATATCGAGAGTTGTGGGCCTCCTCCAATATCAACTCCCGAAGCCTATCTACATTGGGCACGCAAATCCGGCCCTACATCCTCAACACACCATCACTATCAATAGTCACATCCCTAGCATCATCATGCTGAACTCTGTCCTTAAGGACAAGCAAATGTAGATCATCATACTAGCGCTCACGAATGCGGTCATATAAGGAGGACCGAGAAACCAAACAATCCAATACCCGACTCAGCTCTAAAATATCTAATCTCACCATCCGATTGGCCAATGCGTGAACATCAACTGCAAAGGCCTCTCCCTAACTGGAATATATGCCAAGCTGCCCATACTAACTGCCTTTCGGCTCAAGGCATCGGCCACTGCTTTGGCTTTCCCCGGATGATATAAAATAGTAATGTCATAATACTTGAGACCCTCAAGCCACCTCCGCTGCCTCAAATTCAGATCCGTCTGTTTAAACAAGTGTTGAAGACTGCGATGATCAGTATATACCTCATAGGACATGCCATATAAATAGTGCCTCTAAATCTTCAAAGCATGAACTATGGCAGCCAACTCCAAATCATGAACATGGTAGTTCTTCTTATGAGGCTTCAACAGACAAGAAGCATAAGCAATAACTCTACCCTCTTGCATCAAAACACATCCAATTCCAACTCTTAAAGCATCACAATACACGGTGTAAGAACCTGAAGCTGATGGCAGGACTAATACTGGAGTTGTGGTCAATGATGTCTTGAGCTTATGAAAGCTCTCCTCGCACTCATCCGACCATACAAATGGTGCACCCTTCTGCGTCAACTTGGTCAAGGACGAAGTAATAGATGAAAATCCATGGACAAACCGACGATAATACCCTGCCAAACCGAGGAAACTTCGGATCTCCGTAGCTAAGGACGGTCTATTCCAACTCTTCACCGCCTCTATCTTCGTTGGGTCAACCTGACTAGACACCATGTGTCCCAGAAAAACCACAGACCCAAGCCAGAACTCACACTTGGAGAACTTTGCATAAATCTTCTCCTCCCTCAATCTCTACAATACTACTCTCAAATGCTGAGTATGCTCCTCCTGGCTACGCGAGTACACCAGGATGTCATCAATAAACACAATCATAAAGGAATCCAGATGTGGCCGGAACACACTGTTCATCAAATGCATGAATGCGGCTGGGGCATTAGTCAGCCTAAAAGACATAACTAGAAACTCATAATGCCCATATCTCGTCCTAAAATTTGTCTTCATAACATCAAAATTCATAATCTTCAGCTGGTGATAGCCTGAACAAAGATCAATCTTCGAGAAAACCCTCGCTCCCTGGAGATGATCAAACAAATCATCAATGCGCGGTAGAGGATATTTGTTCTTCACTGTTACCTTGTTCAACTACTTGTAATCAATACACATCCTCATTGAGCCACTTTCTTCTTGACAAACAAGACCGGTTCACCCCACGCTGACACACTCGGGCGAATGAACCCCTTATCTAGGAGTTCCTAAAGCTGCTCCTTTAATTCCTTTAACTCAGCTGGTGCCATACGATAGGGAGGAATAGAGATGGGCTGAGTGCCCAGCATGAGATCAATACCAAAATCAATATCCTTATCTGGCAGCATGCCCGGTAGGTCTACTGGAAACATATCTACAAACTCTCTCACAACGGGCACAGAATCAATACTAGGAGTCTCAGCCCCAAAATCTCTCACAAATTCAAAATATGATAAACATCCCTTCCCAACCATCTGCTGGGCCTTTAAGAAAGAGATTACTCAGCTTGGAACATAATCAGTCGAACCTCGCCACTGAATCCTCGGAACACCTAGAGTGGCCAACGAAACTGTCTTGGCATGACAGTCCAGAATAGCATGGTATGGAGATAACCAATCCATACCCAGAATCACATCAAAGTCTGCCATACCCAATAACAACAAATCAACTTAGGTCTTCAGACCCCCAATAGTAACAAGACAATATCAATATACATGATCCACAATAATAGTATCACCCACCGGATAGATACATGTACAGGCAAGGAAAGAAAACAGCAGGTCATACCCAAATGATGAGCAAAATATGAAGACATATAGGAGTATGTGGACCCGGGATCAAACAAAACAGAAAAATCCCTGTGGAAAACTGAGATAATACCTGTGATAACAACGTTTGATATAACAATGTGTCTCCTGTCTGGAAGTGCATAGAATCGAGCCTGACCACCACTAGGTCGATCTCCACCGACCCCTAGATGACTGACCCCCACCGCTACCTGACTGGGATTGTGCTAAAGTAGATAGAGTAGAAGAGGTGGGCTGATCCCCCTGCTGAGACCGACCACTACGAAGCCGAGGACACTGTCTCCTCATGTGGCCAAACTCACCGCACTCATAACATACCAAGAGCTGGAGAAAGGGATTGAAGGGAACCCTTCGCTGCAAACGAACCCTAGGCTGAAGAGGTAGGAGTAGAACTCTGAGCTGGGAGGGCACTAAGTAAAGACTGGCCCTACTGATATCCCTGACAGCCATGGCTGGAAGAAGCCCCACTGTACTCTGGGCGACCTGTCTGAGGAGGCGTAAAAGAGCGACCTCTGCCTTGCTGGAACTATCCCCTAGATGGATTACCACTATAGCTACCTGAAACTCAAGGCCTCTTGGCCTCCCTTTCCTCACACTCCCGATGACGATTTGTCTCAATCTGGTGAGCCATATCAACTACCTCCTCAAAGGAAGATGCTACCACCCTCTCCGTAGTCATCAAAATGCGAATCGGATCGTTAGGCCATCCACAAACCTCCTGATCCTCTCCCGATCTATCGGGATCATCCAAGTATCATGTATAGCCAACTGCGTGAACCTGAACTCATATTGGGTCACTATCATATCACCCTAGATCAACCAGTCAAACTATCGATGTAGCTCCTCTATACGAGACTACGGTACATACTTCTCCAAAAAAAGAGTGGAAAACTGCTGCCAAGAAAGGGGTGCTGCTCCTGCAGGCCTACGCTTCTCAAACTCCTCCCACCATGTAAATACTGGCCCTGAGAACTTGAAGGTGATAAAAGACACTCCACTCGACTCTAAGATCCCTGCAGTGCGAAGCATCCGCAGACACTTGTCCAGAAATCACTAGGCATCATCACCCTCAGTACCGCTGAATGTCGGAGGCTGAAGTCTACCAAACCTCTCTAGCCGACGCTGCTCGTCATCTATCATCACTGGGACTACATACCCTGGAGTTGGTGCGACTAGCACAACTAGAGCAACCGGTGCAACTGGCTGAGCTGGGGCTGCCTCTGGTGTCTGTAATCCCTGCACAACCTGCTCGGGTGTGCGAGCTGTGGGGGTCTGATGACCACCCCCAATCTGAGAAGTAGTTGCGGAAGTAGAGGCTGAAATTGCCTGAGCCAGACCAGTGCAAACAGATACGATTTAAGCTAAAGCCTCCTAAAGACCAGGAATCACGACGGTCACTGCCGGTGCCAGAACGGGTGCTGCTGGGGCATCTATAACTGGAAGCTAGTCCTGAATATGGGCAACTGGTGCTGCCACTACTGCTCTACCTCGAGTACGACCAGGACCGCATCCACAACCTTTAGCAAGTGGCAATGGTTGTTGTCCACCACGTCCGGTAGCACGTGTTATCGCCCTCTGCAAGAGAATAGAATACAGAAGTTTAGTTCTCGGAACAACAAAGCTGCACGATAAGAGTTCAAGAATATGAAGTGTTTCCTATAGGTTCTGCAGCCTCTCAAGGATAAATACAGATGTCTTCGTACCGATCCGTGAGACTCTACTAACACGCTCTTGACTCATTAGGCCTAGTAACCTAGACTCTAATACCAACTTGTCACGACCCTAAACCCGGTCGCGATGGTGCCAAATACAATTGTTATGCAAACCTGACCATTTACACTCTCATCCCGAGGATGAAGCTCAAAACCATTTTTTTGAAATTCTTTAACAGCAATGAAGCTAAAAGTACAAACTTATATTTAGAAATAAGTTGAGTATCATGATAATATGGAATAAACTCCCAAAGACCTGGGGGTCATAAGTCTAGAGCCACTAACAATAGAGTGTAATATGAATCCAACAATAGAAATGTTCAAAACTGTGGAAGGATAATAAAAAGGATATGGGAGGAGTCGGGTACTATGGACGTTAGGTAGCTACCTCGACAATTTCGAATAAACTCTAAAAGCAGCAAGGTAACTCAGCTAAGCTCCTAAGGTACCTGGATCTGCATACACGGTGCAGGGAGTAAAGTGAGTACTTCCTACTCTGTGGTAATAGACATGTATAATGACTAATAGTAAGGAATCCCGAAATATAACAACGCAAAGCTATAATCAATACTCCTACACATTTAACAGTGTAATAACAACAAGTAATGATAGATAACATAGGAAGATATAGATGTATGAATGCAATGCAATGCACATGACCGTTGCGGCGCGCAACCCGATCCATTTGGGTACCAGCGCTCACTGTGGGGGTTCAGACTCCGGAGGGGCTCCTACAGCCCAACCACAATATCATCATAACATTTACCGCGACATGCAACCCGATCCATAATCAGTCTAGTTATATGCATGCAAGCCATACGACCACAGTCAAACTTACAATTTTTAGTTCCAATTATAAGAAATTATAAATTAAGTGTTTAAGACCTTAATATTTTACTATCCATTTCGAGACAGTGTTTAACTCAGGACTGATATCATGAAAATATGCTAAACATCATGGAAACAATAATAATAATCCCTACGGGTTCTAAATAACCGGCATACAGCCCAAATATATCCATAATCATCCCAGTAAGAGGTTTGCCAGCCAATTTCTAGCCAATAATATAGTACAACATCACTCGGGCGGACTAAGCCATAGTCCCCAATCACAATCGACCCTACACTCACCGTAGATACGTGTCTCGCCTCAATATAGTATCACATTTGGATATACCAGGGTTTCAAACCCTCAGGTGATCATCTACATCTATTACTCACCTCAAACTGGCCATGAGACTTTTCCGCTAAACCTTTCCCTCTTGAATCAACCTCCTCACGCGTCGAATCGGATAAAAACCACAAGGAATACATTATACTAAGCTAATAGAACATAACCTAATCGAAAGAACTCGAAAAATATCCAAAAATAAGAAGTTGGCAAAACCCGAGTCCCAGTCCCACTTCTTGAAAAACTACAAAATTTACATCATCGGAATCCTCGTCTCGCCACGAGTTCGTACATATAAAATTCATCAATATCGGAGTTCAAATGCCCTTTCAAATTCCAGATTTACATTCAAAAAACCAATCCCTAGTTTCTTCAAACTTTTATCTAAATTTCAGAGAATTAAATGTTTAATCTTCAACTAAATGGTGTTTCTAGGCCACGAGACTTACCTCTAATCACTTCCCGCCAAATTACCCTTCAAAATCTACCAAAAAGCTCTCAAGGTGGTGCAAAAATGAAGGAAATATGAGATAGGTCGTGGATGAAATTTCATTAAAAACCCTTATGTCTGCCCATCTATCCTTCTACGCGAACGCGTGCATCTCTCATGTTTGCGATGACTAAAATCCACTGGGCCCTCTTTTACTCTACGCAAATGCGTAACTGACCTCTGAAATGCGATGCCCCATTTTCCTTCACTACGCGAATGCATACATCACCAGCGAACGCACTGAACAAAATAAGTTGGCCCTTACCTCTTCTACGTGAACGAGTGGCTTTCTCCCGGGAATGCGATGGCCAACCTCACAGACCTACGTGAATGCGTTGCCCTTCACACGAACGCGAAGACCCCAAATTCCATATCTACGCGAATGGGACCTTACCTACACGAATGCGAAGGAAAATTTCCAAGCCTTCCAAATTACTCTACGCGTTCGCGTTACATCCTACGCGATCGCAATGAAGAAAGTTTCTGCAACACTTCAGCATAAAATCTGCTATGATCTAAAACCAAAAATAATTTTGATCACCCAAAATCACCTCGAGGCCATCGGGACCTCAACCAAAAACACCAAACTTCTCCAAAACATCATACGAACTTTTTCCAATCATCAAAACACGTCAAACAACACAAAAATCATCAATTCACCACGGATTCAAGCCTAAGTTTTCTTTAAACTTACGAAACTCACATTCGCTCAAAACCCAACCAAACGACATCTGAATGACCTAAAAATTTGCAGACATATCCAAAATCACCTAACGAAATTACTGGAACTCTTGAAATTCTATTCCGACCCTCGGATCAAAATCTTACCTATAAACCAGAATACGCCAAAATTCAAACTTCCCCAATTCAAGGCTAATTCTAAACACGGCCTTCAAATTTGAATCCGATGGCACTTCTTAGTTCTAAATCATCCCCCGAAGCTAACCAAACCACCGAAATTCACATCCGAGCCCTCTAACCACATAGCCAACTTTCGGTTGACTTTTCTACAATAAGTTTTCTTCTAAGAGGCTAAGTACCGCATTTCCAAATAAAACCAACTGAATTATATCCGATCAAATCCAATACCGATATTGAAACATAAAGCAACACAATAAGGGGAAACGGGGCGGTAACTCACGTGACAATAGGCCGGATCATCACATTTCTACAACAAGTTTTCTTCTAAGTGGCTAAGTACCTCATTTCCAAATAAAACCAACTCAATTACATCTGATCAAATCCAATACCGATATTGAAACATAAAGCAACATAATAAGGGGGAAACAGGACGGTAATTCACGTGACAACAGGCTGGATCATCACATTATTGTACAGAATCTTTGTCGATGACAAGAAGAAGTCACAAGTACCTCGCCAAAAAGCCGCCCGATAATTCTTAATCCGTGGGAACTTATACTGAAAGATGTTCGGCGAATCTTTCACATGATGTCTCGATCCCTCACAAATAGAATATGTGATGAGGGAAGTACACGAGGGATACTGCGACAATCATTCTTGGGGAAGATCTATGGTGAAGACTTTATTAAGAGCGGGATATTATTGGACAAAAATGGAGGAGGAAGCAGAAAACATTGTAGCCAAGTGGGATAATTATCAATGATATGCCAATAACATGAATCTCCCAACAAAATTGTTACATTCTCTCCATGGCCTTTCATGAAGTGGGGATGGATATTGTAAGTCCATTACCTCAGGCAAAAGGAAAGGTACAGTTTTTATTTGTCTTATTATATTATTTTTCAAAATGGTAGAAGTAGGAGCCTTCAAACAGGTGCGAGAAAAAGAGGTCAGGGACTTTATTTGGCAAAACATTGTCTTTCACTTTGGATTTCCAAGGAAATCGTGTGTGATAATGGCCCATAATTTATAGGCACGAAAATCATAGAGTTCATTCAGAGTTGGCAGATTAAATGGATTACATCTATACTATACCATACTGTAGCCAATGGGTAAGCTGAGTCAACGAATAAATTTATTATTAATAACTTGAAGAAGAGACTAGAAGAATTAAAAAGGAAAGTGGCTAGAAGTGTTACCGGTGAACCAAGTACGAGATACACACATGCTACTAAGGAATCAAATGAAGAAGAAATGCAGGTGAATCTGGATTTAGTAGATCAAAGGAGAGAATCATCGCTAATAAGGATGACAACTCAAAATAGATGATTGGGCGATATTACAACAAGAACACAAATATGAGGTACTTCAAGATTGGGAATTTTGTCCTCAAAAAGGTATTTCGATAAGTGAAAGTCGCTAATGCGGGATAGTTAAGTCCAAATTGGGAAGGCCATTATAGGGTTTGAGACATCACTTGAAAGGGAGTATATGAGTTGGAGACTATGGATGGCAACATACTACCATCAAACTAGAACACTGTTCATTTGAAGAAGTATTACTTCAAGATAAAGGAAGTACCTATGGTCAAGTATCACTCTAAAATAATTTTATTATGTTATTTTGAATTTAACTAACAATTTTAGATGATAGGAAAAAATTTAGCCCATACCAAATGATGATATTAGACTCGAAAGACATACAGAATATTGAATTATTTCCGGTCTAGGTTGAAACGTTTTTGATGAAAAGAAACAATTAAGATGCCATCATCTAAAACGTATATCTCCGAGTCCCGTGTGTATTTTCCTTTTAAGGAATGGACCAAAAAAAAGGAAAAATCTAGTGTTTGAGATTTCATACTTCAAAGATCTAACACTGGGGGACTATACATATAGACATAGAAGCAAAAGAGCCAAAAATCAAGCCTGAATCAAAAACCTTGAAGCAAGCTTGAGGATGTGTGAACTCGCAAGAAGAATACAAGATACATTCCAAGTTCCTATGCGTTTTTAGGTTAAGGTCAAAATTTAGTCACGGGATAATAAACTCGATTTTGTATCTTGAAATTTGCTGCAAAGAAAGCAGTTATGAAAGTGTTGTACGAATAATAGAGAAAATCATGTACAAATTTATTTGACAGTTTAAAGCATGAAGCTTCCTCAAATTGTTTCCTATTTATCTATTTATCTTTCATATATTTATCCAATATCAAGATTAGACATTATCTTTATCAGTGTCGTTTTCACAAAAGGGCCCTCTTTTATAAAGACCTTTATCAAAGTCACAGATTAATAGAGCATTTTAAAATGAAAAAAGCTCAAATATCAAAGAGCAAAAAAAAAAGCTAAAGTATCAAAGAGAAAATTAAACGATAAAAGTAATCAAAACACAGATATTAAACTTTGGGAAAAAATAGAGCTATTCATTTGTTATTAAACCCCAAAACAAGACAGGGGTAACGTAAAAACAACGTTCCCAAAAGAAAAACAAACTTCCAAAAGGTTGAAAAAAAAAACTAAGGAACATCATCCATAGGAGGGAAAGGCTCGGCTTCAAAACCGTACGTGGAGTTTCTGCCTCATACGACTCCTCTAGGGATGGAGGTATGCCGAACCTAGGCTTGTTCGGTTAAGGTTGTTGTACAAAAACTCATAGCATCACCAATGGGATAAGAAGGATCAACTCGAGAAGAAAGGCATGAACATCAGCCTCATTAAGAGA
The DNA here is from genome assembly GCA_032618575.1 of Nicotiana noctiflora. Taxonomy (NCBI): domain Eukaryota; kingdom Viridiplantae; phylum Streptophyta; class Magnoliopsida; order Solanales; family Solanaceae; genus Nicotiana; species Nicotiana noctiflora. Next base: position 192,331 of record JASVEL010014219.1, on the reverse strand, counting down.
AAGTTCATTTCCATCACCTGCGAAATATTTAGGTGAAGTAAAGCTTTGAAGTTGTTGAGTTTTATCCATTTCTTCTTTAGCCTTAGTGATATCAGCATCAAGATCAAAAACCTCATGATTGTATTCCATTACAGTCTCAAGATAAGTGTCTAAAAATGTCCATCTCACATTTAATGACAGTTTATACTCAAGAGTCTCATAGCCCTTCTCCCATTGTTTAGTCTCATCTCTTAGCTCTTATTTTTCTTTTTCAGAGGAATCATAAGCTGTCTTCGAGGGAGCAAGAGCACATTCCAAGAACTGAATTTTATTGGTAGAGGTACAAAGATCTTCTTGGGCTTGAGTAAGTGTTTGAACCAATTATTCCGCATCAACCTCTTTTTTGATTAAGGATTTCCTTAAAATCCTTATCTCCCCAGTTGCCTTGGAATGCTGTTCATCAAAAGAATATTCAAGTATATCTTTGTCCTTTTCCATTTGTCTAGAAGAAGCTTTATTAACTACTAATTCAACATCAATCATCTTCAATTGTTTTTCAAAGCATTCTTTTCTTTGCCAGAACATCTTTCTCTAGTTGTAGACCTTTGAATTGTTCCTTCCAATTGTCAGCTTCGGTGCGAAAATCTTCAACTTGCTGCTCCGTTTGAGAAATCCTTTTCATAAGCTTTGTTTACCATAAAAATGGAAATAACAATTAAATTTGTTGATGGGACTCTAAAAATATGTGATCTATTTTTATGCTAGTTGTTTTAAGAAGTTGATGCTAGATATGCGAGACTTAGGAACAAAATAAAGGTTAATGAGAAAGTGATAATCAAATAGGTAGGTTGTCAATCGAGGCCTAGAGCTTGTCAATTCAAAGGGCCTTGAGGTCGATCTCAGTCTCATCTATGAACTATCGAGGGTGGCCGAGATACAACTAACTATTATAATAAAATCAACGGAGGCTCTTTATTGCCAATGACAATAAATAAATGATGAAAAATTTGAAGATACTAACTGAAGGTAATAATATCAAAGGAGTATGTTAGAGAACGAAGAGAATGTTCATGTATATTTCATGTGGAGTAACTGGAGCGACATAACCTTTACAAAGTGACAAGAATCCCCTTTATATAGCAGGGGAATCCCATCATAGTACAATAAACATTAATTATAAAGATAGGGGGATGGGACAACTAGATGATACTAGGCTCTGCCAACATTAGCTGCATGCCTTGGGAACTCTCCATTCCCATGAACGCGACCAACATTGTCGCTAGGTCTAGTGTCGATGAACCTCGATAGAGGAAGCTCAACCACAGTCTTATAGCCTCGAGGATTTAAGATCATCTTCTGAAATGCCTTAATGATGAGAAATTGGACCCTCCGATTTTGCCGTATACAGATAGTCCCTGTGTTTCCACGAACGAAGCGAAATGGAACGATTTTGAGCTTCTATTTGAAGGGCATCATCATCGTCACGTCAGCCTATCAGGGCATTAAATGCCATGTCCAAAAAACCCCACAAGGGTCACCGTCAAACATGACTATCAAGCCCATGACCCGTTGTTAGCTCGTTCCTTCCACTGCCCATATGGCTCATATATATTATACCAACCATTTGATAATTCTTACTTTTTCAAACATCATCAAATTTTGAAAGCCAGATCCATTACCTTTCTTCACACTTTATTAGAGAAATTTAATCATCATCATAGCTAGGACCTCCAAGACGGTTTGTTGGAGAGACGAGGCCGCCTCTTTATCTCAAACATCTGGAACATCTAAAGGAAAACCCAAAGTTATACCCACATGGGGACAATGTACCCCCATCGAGTTTGATATGGTGAAAGACTTCATCGTCGATAAACCCTCATCTATTCCGGGCTAATGCTAAAATGTATGTGTCTTGATACATTAGTATCGTGACCAAGATCTGAACTTCAGCTTCTGAGCAAGCCTCGACACCAGGGATGAAAACGATGATGAAAGAGGATGCTGTTTGGAGTAGCAGCCACGGTCGGATGCGGGAGCCTTGCAAGTACCTCCACTGGAAGATGCTGAATTAGGGATGGCAGATTCAGGTCGGTCCCGTATGGCAAAGATCCTCGATAAATGTGTTAATCTTGTTCTGTGTCCCGTGGTTAGATGTGGAGTAGTTTTTTATAGGGGACATTGTTGTCGGTCCCGAAAGATCTGGGCTCGGAGCTTTTTGGGGGTAGGAGTTTACCATTGGGGATTTCTATGATTTGTACAATTTCAGTTCGAGCCTTCGGTTCTCGTCAGTGGGGCTAAGGGATGCTTAGAATATAAACACCGCCAATTCGGGGAGTGGTCTCAAGGGGGAGGATCACTTGTTAATATCCTTGATGATGTTAGTGATAATATCATTCTCGACGCTCCTAACGCCATCAAGGTGGCAGAGAAATTCCTGTAGTAGGTAATAGTCATTTTTTGTGTATTTATTTTAGTCTCGGGCATCACACTTCGTTCTTCTAACTCTTTTGTTATGCTGCAATGTAAGGAGATGTATGATCATGCCCTTACTAGGCTTTACGAGGATCTTTCATGGCATGAAAAGGAGCGTGAGAGGATTACCATAGGGTTAAGGAAGTCAGAGGCTTACTTTGCCCGAAAAGAGAAGAATCAGGCGAGCTCTAGGCTGTTTTGGAGAGAGCGATCCGAGAAAGTCCAAGCTAGAGGTGTTGATCTTTCAACCAAAATTGAGGAGGCCCGAGTGTTGGAGAGAATGTCAGCACTCTTGGTTGCTTCAGATGAGGATCCTGGAGATGGTTCAAAGGACAATGGAAACGAAGGGTAGACCTTGTGTCGCTTTTGCCTTTTTTCTTTTGTCTTTCTGTGTATGTATTCTCGGGGGGATGAGTCTTCTAAAGACGCCCCTTGTAAATATATTTTTGGCAATGCAAAAGGGTTATTTCTTCGCCAAGTCTTTCCGTTCTTTTTACCTTGCCGCTCTTGCAGAATTAACCTTCAAATTTTGATGTTACCTATTTGAAAACCGTACTCGGAGCGACCGGAACCCCCAAATTTGGTCCACTTTTGAAGTTAGATTGACAGCTTCTTTAGGGCCGGTACAGGTGATAGTGAGGAGCCCTCGAGGCTTCACTACTTCTCGAATTTTGCGAGGATAGCTGCATTCGTGCGATCTGGTAAAAGGACTCTAGGGTGGTCCTATCAGTACATTTCCCAAGAAAAATGTGATGTTAATGTATCCAGAATTAATTGTACCTCTGGGTAGATGAGAAGTCGCTGATTTGCCCCTATATATTCATTGGCTTACCTCGCATGTGAAGATTCTGGTACTCTGAGTATCTATTTCTTCCATAAAACCTGTGCTTTGTTCTAGCTCTCCCATTGTTTCAACTCAAAATCTTTGCCCAAATTTATACCTTCTCCTTCTTATTATATCGTAGCCATGACTGCTATGTCGACATCCGCCCATAAGGGAGAGGTAAGTTCTGCCTACGTTCCGTATTCGTTCGATGATACACCGCTAATGCCTGATGAGCGGGCCTCGTGGTGTCTTGCCTCAAGGAGAGACATTACACTAGAGAGACCTCCCAATGTTCAATGGTATCGAGATCATGCGTCGAGGTTCGTCTTATTAGTAGGAGAGAAACACGTCAAAATGATCAGAAAAGATTGCGGGTGGGGAGAAGGTGTGGTACTACAAAAACCTTCCTATGAGGAGAGCATCATAACCTATTTCGAGGGGTTTTTGAGCGTGTATATGCATAATTTTACGTCAGGTCCCCTCGACTAGGTCATGCTTGAGTTTTGTTGAAGATATGATTACCTTGGCGTATTATCACCCATTCCTTTGGAAGATAATGCAGATGATAAGATATTTCGCCGACAAGGATAGGCTTGAGTTTACCCTCAGTCATCTCGTGAGGTTATTTCAGCCATTGCACTATCACGATTTGATCACTAGGCATTGTTGATCCACCCGGTCTCCTGCCGTTAATGGTAAAGAGGACATGGACCGGGGATGGATGAGCCGGTTCATTTGCATTCGGACGATCGATATCATTCTTGGAGAGTTTTTGCCTTTTCCTAAGAAATGGAATTTCAAAAGTGTCATACATGTATTTTTATAATTTTGACTGGAGGCGGGCTCTGTAATGGAATTTTCTTGTTTCATTTTTGTAGCGACTCCTTGGTTGCCGAACGAGGTCCCTAATTTGGCTAAGTGGTCTTATAAGATGGAAACGTGCTCAACTTATGATTAGCATAGGTGGCGAGACCTGTCCAAGGGGAGATGGGAGGCAAAGCATCATGGTAGGCTTCTGCTGGCTTGTTTCCCAAAATGGTGCTTTTCTTTCCAGCGTACTAACTTGGCCGCCGTAGGTAATTGAGATTTTTCCGAATGAGGTTGTGTCTTATGGGAAAGAAGGAGAGACTACCGACCTTAGGATCGAGGGTCGATGATAAAGGGCCTTCGGGGTGTGAGGGGGCTTACAGTGGGGCGAATCCTTCTCAGCGATTTTAAAAAGGCAATTTGGCCGATCATCCAGCTTTGGAGGCCTCCATTTTTTAAAGAACATTCTCTGTTTCCGCTGAGGGAATTTCGAAGGGTGAGGAGAACGTGGTGCCTCCTTTTTTTCATACCAAAGGTACTACGGGAGATACTAAGCCAAAGGACATTGGCCCGACCTTTAGTGAGGCTTAGCGGCTCTATTTTATAGTAAACATCGATATCCAGTATATGATTCTGGTTTCATGTTCTTCCTTTCTTATCGAATTTTCTTTCGCAGGCCTTTGACAGACTTAAACCTCTTCGCTATGAGGCTAGGTTGCGGAAAACTTCGAATAGGGAGAAATCCCTTAAGCTTCTTTTTGCGAGAAAATAAAGCGAGCTGGTATCCCTTTGGTGTGAGGTGGATCAAAGTCGGAGCTACGATGGCCGCCTTGAAAAATAGGTATCATGTATTTCATGTTGACGTATACTCCTCCTTTTACCTTTGGAGATTAATGTTTTAATATTTCAGGTTGAGGTCAAGATAAAGGAGCTAGAACAACTGGGAGAAGTTGGTTGGTCCCAACGCGAGTTTAACGAGCTGCATGCTCATGTAGTGCCCAAGTTGCAGCAACGAGAGTGATTCAATTATGGTTTCCACCCTTGAGGTACAAATCAGGACTACTCGTGTGAATGAGTCTACACAAGCGAGCGTGATCGCAAGGCTCGAGTCCGAGCATTCGAAGGCGATAGCCGAGGTGGTGAATGCTCGGGCCGAGGTTGTAATGAGCATCACCGGGGTAGATAAGAAAGTGGTGGCCTATTTAAATAGCACTGCTACTGCTAGAGCTGAACTTAGGAGAACTCTCGATCATAAAAGCAGTAGTAAAGAATATGCGAAGTGCAAATCTCGGAGGGAAACTCACGAGGAAATTCATACCAGGGGCTTTGATATTTCGAAAGAGATCGAGCAAGCCAAGGTGGAGGAGTATGATGCCAAGTTTCTTCTGTCTAGTGCCAAAGATGGCAGGGACGGGGCCATTGGGCCATAGTCTTCAAAGAGGACGTTTACTTCCTTCTCTGTTCTTGTGTATATAATTTTCACAACATGTTATAAATGGAGCTTTTATTTTATTACATGTACATATAAAGGGGAAAACCTCACGGTTTTGGAACTTCTGGGTTTCTGTTTGCCAAGATTTTAGCCAGACCTATTCGAACTTTGAGTTGGTAGGAATCTTTAGATTCATTATATGGAACTGCGACTCACTAGGCTGGCCTGTCGGCTCTTACGTGATTGGTCTATGCGGCCTCTAGTATAAGCTAGCGTTTGATCTTTTATACTTTTATTCAACTATTTTGGGTTCAGTCTCCGAGTCGGGTTTTGAATCGAGCTTATTGACCATCAAGTTTTTATGTTTTCATTGGCTGGCAACAATTGCTCTTATGCCTTTGATCGAAGTGATCTTTTATGCTAGCTGGTGACTATGGCTCTTACGCCTTGGGTCGAATCGACCTTTTATGTGCGTGGCCCTGACTCATTAGGCTGGAGAAAATGGCTATTATGCTTTGCCTTTAGGCATATGTAGTTAACCATTTTGGGTTCGATCTCCGAATTGAGAACCGACTTGAGCTCATTCGATCCTCAAGTTTTTTCATTTGCCTGGGCTGGTGACAATAGATCTTATGCCTTTAATTGAAGCGATCTTTTACGCGGGCTGGCGATTATGGATATTATGCCTTGGGTCGAATTGACCTTTTGTTTGGATTTATTTTTCCCTTGTTAAGGACGTTTTGAGATAATCTTTGCCTGACTCTTCTACTATTCGGGAAGAACCTCAATTATGAGTCATTTTGCAGCGATGATCGAGCACCTCAGGAGGTTTGGATCGGAGGCTCAGTATCTTGAAGCCTGTGATTTAGAGCTGACATCGTCGAAACTCTTTTGCCTATGCCGTGGGTATTTTGTTTAGCGGTTCTTTTTGAAGTAGATCTGAAGTAATTGAAGGCCTGTGATTTTGCAGCGACGGTCGGGCATCCCCGTGTCGCATTAATTTTGCTGGTATAGCCGTATGACCATAGTCATTTGTGCTTAATCAGAGCCATTTTGATCCCAAGTGAAGTAGTTTAGGCATCTATATCGCGTGTATGCCTCTTTAGGGGTCTTACAAGTTTGATTATAGCCTTAACTCCGGGATCGAGTTTATGAATGTAGTAAGGTCTTACATAATTTTCATGCCTTTGAGGTCATACAGTTTTTGGAACCTTGGTACAAGTATGATTCAGGCATTGCTTGAGGTTTTACAGATTTTAGATACTTGGTACAAGTATGGTTCATGCCTTGCTTGAGGTCTTAGAGATTTGTTACTGCCAGATGTAGGCCTTACAAGATTGGGTCTACCCGCTTGGGGTCTTATGGCCTCAGGTGTTTTAATGAATAGAGATTGGCGGCAGTTTTCGAGTCATCGAGGGTATTCTGGCTTGGGAAACGTTACTTGTAGACTTGATATTTCCTTATTGAGAGCTTATGATTTTGGTGATTCTGACCCTGAGGTCATGTAATTTTGGAGATTTTGATGCCAGTCCCTGAGCGTATGGGACACTTTAGGCCTTGGAGGCATTTTGTGATTTTTATGTTGTCTCGTTGAGGGCTTATAAGTTTGGTGTCCTGACCCGTAGGTCGTTCAGATGTTGAATTGTCGATGGCAGTCCTTGAGTGTTTGGGACGTTTATGATAGAGAATAATTTTTGCGAAAATGTTGAGTTTCCTTTGGAGTATGAGATGCTTCGCTAAAGGTATTCTTTGATCACTTGGTACAAGTATACATGTTTTCTCCATCGGGGGCCTAACTATACGGACATGGTTCATTCAACCGTTTGGCCTGATACATAGTGTTCCTATTGGGACCCTGTTTGGTGTTTCTTGGATTTTTCTCTTGGATGACCTTCCGGGGGGATGCCCCTTAATGTTCGAGGTCGATTACAAAAGAACCTTGAATACATGCTGATCCTTCCTTAGGTAGCATGTGGATGTTTGCCTCGTTAAAACCTTGCCGGTAAAACCTTTTTTGGGATAAAAACTCGATCGAAGGAAAATAGTGTAACAAACGCTTTAAAACCTTAAGTTCTTCGATCTGGGTTAGTGTTTCGACTGTTTCAGTCAGATGCCTGCACAAAGGTTAGTAGGAAATATGAGATTGAAAGGGGGATGTTTATACCTTAGCTGCGATGGCGCTCTTGGATTTTTGCATTCGTTCGGAGGACACGGTATGGTCATGTACTTGGATAAATCTGAGAGCATTTCTTGTGGTTTCTACCTTATTGTTAGTTTATTTCTTAGTCCTTCTACTGGTGGAGGCTTTGGTTTCCGGCTAGTGGCAACAGTCTTAAAAGATTGTATGGATGATATGTTGCGGCTCATTCGCTTTGCCTTGGTTTTTTCTTTTTCTTGAAATTGATTTTTGGCTCGATCATAGAGAAATTCTCGGAGGTGACCATTGTTTAGTAACCGGGCCACTTCTTCTCAGAGCTGCCAGCAATCTCGGTCCTGTGTCCATGTGTGTTGTGGAATTTTCATATTAAGTTATGGTTCATTTGAGAAGGATCCAATTGTACCGGCTTGGGCCACTTGGAGACTCTAATTTTGTTGATGCTGAACATGATGCTTGATACATCGATGTTGAAATTGTATTTCAATAAGTGAGGTGCCTCTGCTGGCCCCACATTCCTACCGAACTAGGCTCTGTCGATCAGTCCTTGAGGATTTTGTCCCCGGTCTATCCTTCTATCATGGCGTGGTGGGTTATGCCTGGGGGCATTCTTTCTAACGTCGGTGTTTGGTTGATTTTTTTTCTTTGTTAGGCTTTGTCTCCTTCTCCAAGAGCCAACTTGGGTATACTGATCCCGAGGGGACCCAACTGGTCATCTTCGACCTGAATTTTTTACCGGTATCGGTTGTGGACGTCCGACCAGGTCATGGAGGGATATTTGACAAGATTCTCTTTTGGCTGCTTCGAAGTTGCCGAGCTTCGTTCATAGAGGCCTTGAGTGAAGGCCTGTACCGCTGTGTCGTCAAAGACCGATGGTAGTTCCATTCCTTCTATCTGAAAGCCAGATACAAATTCACGCATCATCTCGTTCCCCCTTTTCTTGATTTTGAGGATGTCGAACTTCTTTGTGGCCACCTTGATGGCCCCGACATAGGCCTCTATGACGGAATCTGCCAGTATAGCGAATGACTCTATAGATTTTGGGTCCAAGTTATGGTACCACATCATTGCCCCTTATAAAGTGTTTTTCCAATTTTTTTCAGCAGGACAGACTCGATCTCGTTGTCCTTCATATTGTTGCCTTTTACCGCACAACTATAAATGATAACGTGCTTGTTTGGGTCCGAGGTAGCGTTGTATTTCTGAAGGTCTGACATTCTAAACATCTTTGGGATAGATTGAGGGGCCGCTTGTTGTGGGAACGACTACTGTACGAACTTCTTTGAGTCCACACCTTTCAAGATCGGGGGCGCTCCTAGGATCCAATCGACCATGGAGTTGTAAGTCTCGACCTTCTTGTTGTTGTCTTCTATCATTTTCTCGCTAGATTCGATCCTTCTGGTGAGGTTCTCGAGCATATTCATAATGACATGATCGGCTATCGACCCATTATTGCTCGATCTCTCTGGTACCTGTTCGGCTGAGGGAGCTGTCCCGGGTGCTACCGTGCTAGGAGTTTTCTGGTGACTTTGCAGATGAGCAATAGCCAGCTGTTGTGCCTGCAACATTTTCAAAATAACATGAAGCCTAACCTCCCGTTCTTCCCTGGTTGGGGTTTTCTAAGCTTTTTGTGGATCCTCTTGGTGCATGCTCTTATTAGTGTGCGAGATGATATCACCCTATTGGGCGTCGCACGAGACTGCATACGTTGGGACCGATCTTTGCGCATTCTCAAGGTCCTATGGTGGTACCCAACCACCTAGAGCATCCATGCCTTTCTCTCCATGGTTTTCACAATTGTCGTTTTTCAACTCTATTCACTAAGCTAGCCATTTTGACTTGACATTGAAGATCTTGGACAAGAAACGATGTGAAAGATAACTTGCGTTATGGAGTGAAACCAAGAATAAAATAATCACTATTATTTTTATCCCCATGGTGGGTGCCAAACTATTTTTCGTGAAAATGGTAACAACAATTAAATTTGTTGATTGGACTCTACAAATACGTGATCTATTTTTATGCTAGTTGTTAAGCAATTGATGCTAGATATGCGATACTTATGAACAAAATAAAGGTTAAAGGGAAAGTGATAATCAAACCGATAGGTTTTCAATTGAGGCATCAAGCTTATTGATTGGGGGGGGGGGTAGAGGTAGATCCTAGGGATCAGCTATGATCTATCAAGGGTGGTCGAGATACTGCTAATAGTTATAATAAAATCAGCGGAGGCTCTTTATGGCCAATGACAAGCAATAAATAATAAACAAATATGATGATAATAACTAAAGGTAATAATATCAAGGGAGTATGTTAGAGGACAAAGGGAATGTTCTTGTATATTTTGTGTAGAGTAGCTGGAGCAACATAACCTTTACAAAGTGACAAGGATCTCCTTTATATAGGAGGAGAATCCTATTATTGTACAACAAGCATTAATTACAAAGATAGGGGGATGGGACAACTAGATGATACTAGGCCCTGCCAGTATTAGCCGCATGCCTTAGGAACTCCCCATTCCTATCATGACCGTGACCAACATTGTCACCAGGTCGGGCATCGACGAATCTCGAAGGAGGAAGCTCGACCAAAACCTTATGGCATCGAGGCTTTGAGATGATCTTCCGAAATGCCTTAATGACGAGAAATTGGACCCTTCGATTTTGCCGTATACAAGCTCTCTGCCAATCAAGTTGATGTGCGAAAAAGTAGGAAGATCTATGAATAAGATAGAGAAATTAAAGGAAGTACAATTAATATTTTACTTTCAAAGAAGAATGAATGATATTGTTCATCCAAGTCAATGAGCTATGGCTTTCTAACTTCTTATTCTCTACTGGGCCAATCAAGGGCTCCAACCATACATCAAATTAACTCGATTTTCTTAGTAAAATCCCATCTTTGCGAACCTTAACAACAACTCTTTTCATTGTCATCCCGCTGCTAGAGGTTCCAGTCTCTATGTGGGAAGCATACACCGGAATAGCAGGCGAAGTGGATGCAGCCATGAGAGTAACAATAGGAGAAGCAACCGGTAAGGACACATGGGGGCAAGGTAATGAAAACTGAAGGTGGAAGGGTAGCTAGAGGCAAACCCTCGAAAATAGGCATAGAAGTTTCTTCACCCTCGAAGCCATGAGCTAACAATCTATCAAAAACATCATGATTAGAAACCACTATAGGAGCACTCTCTGCTCATCGAAGAGTCTAAAAGGGACTGAACTTGTTGGAGGATCCTGGGAAGGAGAAGCTTCATCATAAAAAAATTACGCGCCTCATGACTCGTGGTTTTCGCATTAAAGAACCCTTCTCTGTCTCTTCTTCACTCTCAGAGCACGAGCTTCATTTGTTTTCCTCTTAGAAGAAGAAGCACTTAAAAATTCTTTCCCGAGAAAGACTCATAGAAAGCCTGGTAGAGGGAATAGACGATCGACTAATGCCATGGATGAGAAACACTAAAAGAAAAGGGCAAAACAAAAAATTCTTAAACCAACAAGGAAGAGGAGAGGAAAGATAGTAAGCAAAGGAAGTATCGTACATCTTCACTTTCCAGCCAAATCTCTATGAAAGGTATTTCCAAGATCCTTTTTTCATAGAGGCAACAGTTAGTAGTATATCTACCCAAGCACGGAAGTTGGGAATTTCCTCAAAAACTTCCATGGTTGCTAAAAATAAAGCACGTGATCGCATGAGTTATTTTTAGTTAAAAAGAAGAAAAGAAAAGGAGAATACTTACGTGTGATATTCCATTTTTCTCGAAAAAACATGTTTTCTTCACCTACTAGAGCACTAGTCGGAACAACAACAAAACGGCCAACCATGGTCCCTATCATCTTCAGAGCTAACCAATACTCTCTTACTTCTAGCCACAAGAGAAAAAACTCCTTCACGAAACAGTTTAGGAGAGTAAAGATGAAGCATGTGTCAGAAGGAAAAAGGCATAAAATCTAGAATAGATAAATAACGAAGGTATGCAACAACTCTCTAAACAATGAGGTCAATTTTTCCAAGACACACATTGAAATAACAAATAATTCAATGATTACTAGGTTGATGGTTGGTTTGAACCCTAAAGTAAAGGGGTAAATGTAAACTAAGGAATAACCAGCTTGATATGAAGTAATTCTCTAGTTGGAATTGGGAACTAAGACTAGGAAATTTGATTTCCATTTACATTCTCTTTGAACTAGGGAAATAAAATCAATAGTAACTAAGGTTGGATAAAGGTCGGCATGATTAAGAGAAGCTATAGATGAAACTTGATTTCTCATGGATTCGCTATCAGTAGAAAAAGCAAATTCATGAGGAACAATCTTCTCAACTGTGTGTTCATGTACATAATTAGTTGAGTCTCTATTTTTGGAAGAAGATCTAGGGGTTAAAGGAGCCCTATGCTTAGAGGAATAAGGCTTGGAAGCACTACTCTGAGAGGAGGAACCACGACTGAATATTGAACCTTAACTACAAACCATACCACCCTCCTACTTCTGGTACGAGCATTAGAAGGAAAAATTCATCAACAATCAGAACCTTACGGGGATCTGAGAATACATGATAGTTTAAATAAAAACAAAGAAGAAAGACGCATAAAATGTAAATCAAGAAGAAGGTGATGAATATGGAAGATGAAGAACTCCAAGAAATCAACAAAGAATGGATTATTTATAAAGAGACATGACCATTGTTAAAGTTAGTCATTACGAAACATCATAATGAAGTGCTAAAAAATAGCAGAACCAATCGTTAGATGCCATATGGCATGGGCATTAAATAGATGTGATGTACGTCGCATCGATTTTGAAGGATATGATTATATTTGAAAAATAGCGGCAGAGAATTTCCGCCATAAAAAACTTCCCAAATAGTCAATAAAGAATATTCAGAAAGTTGAAGGATTATCTGTATTGGTGAAAAAGGAGCATTACACGTGGGCTGTCGGTATACTAACGAAATACGATGAGTGGAGCCGTGATACAACGACAAGTGGCATTCTTAATAATAGAATTTACTGAGAGGGGAAGGAGGAAGAACAAACACCCAAGACATAGTACATAGAAGAGAACCGGGCATTACAGTTGCCAAAGAAAATGCAAGGACGGGATGAATAAGAATCAAAAGAAGGGAAGATACACAAACCATATGTAAATAAGGAAGGTGAATTGGAACAACTATAAGACATTTATAGCAATAAATATGCGAGGTACAATTACCTGAGTTACTGGGCCATCAATACAATTAATGCTCATAATAAGCCCAAATTATATAAGAAAACCATTACCATAGTAAACTCCTATATAAGGACACACGATTTAACCTTTTAAAGAGAGATTCAAAGTACTATTGAAATACTCTTTACCTCTCTTCTTTATCAAAGTTCTCGGTCTTGATTTTATAAGTTGTCCATCAATTTATACTTTATTTCTTTTAATATATTTTCGTTACCATTCTTATTTTTTTTTCTAAATAACATTATAGAAGTAAAACTTGGTTAGTAGTAACCCGTTTTCTTCTCAATCAATGATTTTCCCATAAGAAGTGCTAGGCAGCCATATGGGCGTTGTATTTGGAAAGCAGAGTATTTCCCTTAAGGATAGAATTAATTCAACTTAAGTAGCGAGTTTCAATTCAAATGACATATCGGAAACAATGTACTTATGCAGACAACATTAACGAAGAAATAACATATATTAACCCACTTGGTCTGCATATACAAACTCAAAATAATCTAATCCTTATACCAAAAGAAATTAATAAAATACATGAATCATATCGGTAGTATAATAATCCAATCAGTTGTTTTGAGTTTTAGCATTTAGTTCGACGATTTAGGACTTTGAGTAGCTTCGTATGATGCACTATGACTTATGTGTATTGTTCGTTTTGATGTTTTAGTGGTTCAGGGTTGATTTAAAAGAGTTATTCTCAATTTGAAAGCTTTAAATTGGAAGAGTTGATCAATATTTAACTTTTGAGTAAACGACCTTGGAATCGTTTGATGATTTTTGTCATGACCCAAAATCCAGCTAGTAGTGATGGCACCTAACGCAACCTGCTAGGTAAACCAAATGCTAGACAACACAATTCAAATATGATAATAGAAATCAATAAATAAAATTAACTCAGCTTTTATACAAAGTCGCAAGAATTTGTAGTACAAGTCGTGAACTTCTAAAACTTAGAATATATAAAGATGGTATGAATTAAATACATCATGTGTTAGAAATATACATAAATAGATTTATAAATCTAAGGCTACAAAGAACAAGAGGCAACTATAACCGTAACACATGTATATCTTCAATGCCAGCTCCCGCTGTACATAACAACATCAACTCCATAATCTGCATGTAAGGTGTAGAAGTATAGTATGAGTACAATTGGTTATATGTACTCAATAAGTAACAAATCTAACATTAGGTTGAACAATGACGAACTAGGAAGAAGGTCAGTGTCCAACACCCATAGCCAATATCAACTCATAAGAATATAATGGATGCAGTAAAAGTAATTACTCAAAATATATTGTGCTCAACTCATTTATAGTTATAGAAAATCACGCATGCTTTCCAAGTATAACAGTCAAGTCTAGATATAAGTCTAGATATTACAAGTGAAATCAACAAGCGCTAATTAAAAGCGAAAAAGGCCTACTGTAGTGTGCAACCCGATCAATAATAATAAATAAGCCAATAAGGCCTGCTGTAGTGTGCAATCCAATCCACAACAACAACAACAACAACAACAACAACAACAACAACAACAACAACAATAATAATAATAATAATAATAATAATAATAATAATAATAATAATAATAATAATAATAATAATAATAATAATAATAATAATAATAATAATAATAAAGACAATATGTTCTGCTGCAACGTGCATCTCGATCCACAATAATACTCCCAACACAGCTCCCATGCCCAACTCAATCATCAATCTCTCAAGTATCAAGGGTTCATAATCTTACACCACTCACCTTTAACAATGCTAACGTGAGATATAATAGTTAATTGTGAACAAAGACGAAGATATGATAAACAAATAAAGAATGATACGTGAGTATATAATTATAGTTAGAGCAGATAACTCAAAATAATAAAAATAGTTTCATTAGGTCTCAACCGAATAATCGGATAGCCTAAACATGATTTTTAACATGAATAACAACTTAATTACTTTAACAAGTAAGAATTATACGGATAGAACAAGATATAATAGCAAAACAATTTGGTCATAGTCGAAAAGTCAACTTGAATTATGATTACCCTGGTACATGCCCACACACTCGTTACCTAGCATATATGTCACCAATACATCCCTATAACATAGTTCCTAGGGTTAAATACCATCAAGTCCAAGTTTAGACATGTTACTTACCTCAAACAAACTAAATCCAATACCGAGGAAGACAAACCATACTCTAGAAATACCATCTCGAGCGTATCAACTTCCGAACAACTCAAAAATATTCAAAAGCAACTCAAAAATATCAATAATATCTAAGAATACAATTCAAAATAATAAAAGTCGAATATTTACACAATTACTCAAAGTTAACCTAAAAGTCAAACCCGGGTTCGAATCCTGGACCCCAAAAAACTCATAAAACCCGACAACTCATTCAATTATAAGTCCAACCATACTAATTTCACTTAATTCTGACTCTGAATCGATGTTCAAAACTCAAGATTTCACTTTAGAAAAGTCTAGACAAACCCCCCCAATTTTTCCTTAGAAATCATCAATCAAATGCCAAAATTGAAGATTTAATCATGGAATATAGTCAAAACCGAGTAGAACCAATTCATGTGATAAAAATCTCCTCCAAAATCGCCTAAATCCGAGCTTCAATTCTCAAATTATGAAAATGAACCAACACCTCGAAATATAAGCTTCTGCACAGGGGTTCCCGCTTTTGCAGAATAGATGTCTATTGTGCGACACAGCACCTGACCCGAGGTAAGTTCACCACAGATGCTAAGCCCACTCAAATCCATACTTTTCGCGCATGCGCGCCCAAATGAGCATCTACAACTTTGCGGGTACGCTCTACGTATCAACCTGCACTTCTCGCTTGTGCATAAACTTTTTTCATCTAAGGACATACATGACCTCATTCAAAATGTGCTTATGTGCTAATAGTGCCGCTTTTGCTACTCCACATGTGCACACAAAATCCCGAATTTGCGTAGACAACCCAACTCCAGCCTCCTCGCAGGTGCGTACATAGAATTTGTTTCTTCAACCATCGCACCTGCGACAACAAACATGGTCCAAATGATTCGAACCACCTCCATCAAACCCTAAAGGGAACTTGTCACGACCCCAATCCCGGTCGTGATGGCGCCCAACACAACTGCTAGGCAAGCCCGACCATTTACACTCTCATCCCGAGCATGAAGCTCAAATCAATTACCTGAACATTTATGTCAATAATAAAGCATAACTGTATAACCACCCCAGAGATTTAGGGTCACGAGTCTGGAGCCTCTAAACAAGATCGGATAACAACATCTAGACCAAATACTAAAGTCTGAATAATTTATATACAAAGGAAAAATAGAATAAGAAGAGAAGCCAGGTTCTGCGAACGCCAGCAGCTACCTCAGCAACTCGGATAGATACTGATAAAAGCTGGAGTGCTCGTCTATCCCTCCCGTGTACCTGAATCTGCACACAAAGGTGCAGGGAGTAGGGGTGAGTACTAAGTACTCAGTGAGTAATAAATATATAAAAGCAGTTGAAAGAAGGAAATCCACAGAATACCACAGTATGAAGCTAACTACAGTCCGAATCTCCTACGAACTAGCATCAACAGTACAATACAGCTACCACAGAATAATTTAAACAAATAAAGATGCAATGCAATGCACATAACCGCTACGGCGTGTAGCCCGATCCATTTAACGTCGACGGCGCTCACCGGGGGTGTGTACAGACTCCGGAGGGGCTCCTACAGCCCAAGCGCAATACTGCTGCGGCGTGCAGCCCGATCCTCATATCAACCGCTGCGGCGTGCAGCCCGATCCTCATATAAACCGCTGCGGCGTGCAGCCCGATCCATCCTCAGTCCACATAAATCAGATAAGTCACAAAAACAGTTCATTTTTCTTAATTCCAGTTCCCAGTTCATAATTTATGAAAAGTACTTTAACTTTTATTTAATTTGCAAAAACCGGTGACATAACATTTCAATAGTGTGATTTCAAATTCCAGGACTGAGATCAATGATTAAGCAAGTATAGCTATCACATAAATACTATCCCCTAGGGATACTACAGGTCGGCACAAGGCCCCAAACAAGGCTTACAGCCCATAAATATGTCAAACACAACGTATTTCCATCACTAATAGCATATTTTCCATATCCGGGATGAACCAAGTCTCAATCCCCAGTCACAATCAGTCCCGCACCTGCCACGGGGTGCGAGCCACGCCCTACTAGCGTCACAATGTGCTAAGCCGGGGTTTCGAACCCTCAGGCTACCATATACACAAACTACTCACCTCTAGCCGGCCGTAGACTCGTCCGCGATACCTTTTCCCTTCAAATTTGCCGCCTCGTGCGTAGAATCTAGTCAAACACAATAATTATATCAAATACGGGTCAAAGAAACATAACCCAATTCAATTTATACGAAATACGCAATAATACACCAAGTTGGTAAAACCCGGACCCCGGGCGCGCTTCTTGAAAATTTTCGAAATTCATACCAACAGATTCCTCGTCTCGCCACGAGTCCGTGCATATAACATTTATCGAAATCGGAGTTCGAATGGCCTTTCAAAACCCAAAAATTCGTTTTCATGATTTAGGCCCTAGTCCTTCACAAATTCTACCAATTTCAGGAATTTTGGTATTTATTCTAGCATAAAATCATATTTTTGAGTCAAGAAACTTACCTCCAGCGATTACCCATTGATTTCCCTCTGAAAAATCACCTCAGAAGCTTCTTCCCGTTCCAAAATTGGAAGAAAACTCGACCTGCTCGTTCTCGGTTTACTGTTCACGCTTTTAACTGCTCCCAATGGATTCCTTGTGAAATTCTAATGAATTTAGGCTTTTGAATCACTCAATTTGACCTTATAATGAAGGAGATATGTAGGTTTTAAGATTTGCAAATAGTGCAGGTTTTTAATACGCCGTCAAGGGCAGTTTCGTCATTAACCTGAAAATCTGGCCAGCTTTAGTAAAATGGCCATAAAATCCTCATACGATGTCCAAATTCGATGATTCTTTTTGCTACGGGTCCGTAATTATGATACGGATCTAGTTCTTCATTCAAAACAATAATCCAAGCTCATTTGTTCAATATGATATCATTTATGCTTGAAGAAACGATGTCGAAGCATAAGAAAAACGAGCATAATGCAACCCAAACCTATCTAAAACTCATCCGAGCTCCTCGGGACAGTATACGAACATACTAATATGCCACATATGATCATGCAAACTTAGTTTTACTCTCAAAACACCAAAACTAATATCAAAACACCAAATTTACATCGGATTCAAGCCTAAGTTCTTCTAAAACTTTCGAAACTTGCATTTGATCTAAAACCCGACCTAAACACCTCCAAATGACCTGAAATTTTGCACGCATATCCCAAATCACCTAACGGAGCTACTGCAACTATCAAAATTCCATTCCGACTCCCGAATCAAAATCTCACTTACCGTTCGGATTTCATCAAAATTCAACCTTAGCCAATTCAAGCCTAAAACTTCACCGGACCTCCGAATTCGATTCTGATTGCTCTCCTGAGCCATAAATGATTCTCCAAAACTAGTCGAATCATCAGAATTCAATTCCGAGCTATCGAACTCATCGGTCAATATTCAGTTGACTTTTCCAACCTATTCTTCTCGTAAAGAGATTTATGGCCTCATTTCTATTCTAATTCTCACCGATTTGCTTCTAACTCTTCAAACACATATAAATTAGCATATTGAAGTATTAAATGGAGATAACGGGGTGATAACTCCCGTAATGACGGGCCGGGTCGTTACATTCTCCCCAACTTAAATAATCGCTCGTCCTCGAGCGTACCCAGAGTTGTACTAGAAGCAACCCAATAGCTGGATGACCTTACCAAGCATATATGTGGGGTGGTACCCCGTCACCCTATCTATCATAAATCCAATAACACAATATAGCTAAACTTCCACAGTCCATCTGAACCATAGACCATATTGCACTTCCCGAAATCATATACCAAATCTGACTCCCACGTCTATACTCAAAATACACCCGAACCAACTGTAATAGCCCATACTCGCCACTCTGGCGAGATCTTATGGTGTAACAAATAACCCAATCACTCGAGACGATGCCCTCTAATCACAACCATTTCCCACGATAACCAGATACTACTGAAAAACCTTTCTCGTTAGCTAAAGTCCTATTCCAATACCTCCATATCCTGCCCACGTCAGCTGAAACACGCGATATAGCGAATCCATTTCTCAGGTCATCCATGCATGATTCCATTTCCTTTTTAACTGATACCATAATAGATTTCGGAGCCAAACCTCGATAATACATTTCTAACCAACTGAAATCACATATGCCCGCACTCATTAACGGCTCCAACAATCATTTCAATTATAACACACCGCACTGGTGATATGACACCTCCACACCGACCTAAGCCACGATGAGCACAATATAGGCTCCAATAAGAAAATGCTTGAACACACTCAAATCATGACCACTAACTCAAACAAAAGTGCTGTAGATCTATTCCTCCATACCTTCATAACATAGGACTAAGATCCCGTCTCACATCACAGAAATAGAGTACCCGAATTCTCCTCGAAAGGTTATAACATCATATGGCCTTGCCATAACTTATGATTCCATCCAAACACCATTACCCATGAAGCACCTCAGGTCATCTCATCATGCTCAAAACAGTCAGCCACACACAGATTTAGGTCTGAACTCAAGCAATCAATCTCACCCGCGGTGAAACAATTAATATACGCCATCAAATCTTGTAAGGACACAACCGATGCGCCAGTCGCCGAGCGACACCCAACACTGACTTTCCTCTGAGACTAGGAAGTATAGTACGCAAGGTAACCTATAGAAAAAAAACTATGCTCCATATTACACGGTTGTGGCGTGCAACTTGCTCAAAATGACATACCCGTGGTGGCGTGCCACCCGATCCAGATACCATACCTGTGGCGGCGTGCCACCTGATCCAAATAACCCGTGGCGGCGTGCCACCCGATCCACGCAAAACTCTCGCAAAAAGAAATGCACACCGAGTCAGATTTCTCATTACAATAAACATATATAGCCTCAAGCTCGGCCGCAAGATATGCATCCGACAAAGTCTCCCCAATACCGAAACTGGATCAATAGTAGAAACCTTTGCACTGATATCCGCCACGAAGGCCCCACTGACAAAGCAATACCTACCCGTCGTCCGCTGGTCCTGGGTACAACTACCCTGTTGGAGCATACTCTGATGCACTCTGTTAAGAAATTTGTGCCATTTCCGACATAGTCCATATCACATTAGTCTATACGACCTGACTTATGACAACCAGTCTGAAATAGAGTATCATAACCCCAAATTCATCATATCAAACTAATAGAGAGCCACTAGGGCTTCCAATTTCCAATAATCGCTAAACGATGTCGATACCCCGATATACAACCAGTGCATAGGCGGATTACGAGAACTTCTAGTCTCTATTACCTATATAACACATGATTCACTATGCCTGATCCCACATTCCACTGTACGAATACTTAACACACACCAATCATCCATTCATACCACAAAAGTCATTCAGAAAATTTTCCTATGCCATCAACAATTCAATCATCACCATCGATCCAATAAGAGAATACCCCCATACCACTAGATATTATCAGTTTACATTACATTGTCCCTTTTTGACCATATACCCTGCCAAATCACTTAGAATAGCAATACCATTTTTTTTCCTTAATCACCAGAAAGAAGATCGATTCTTAAATCACCTGCAGCTGCCCGCGCTGCTCAATAACTTTTAATGACTTCTCATATATTATGAACTGATCTCAAAACCTTGAACATGCCATTATCAACTTTCCATAACACATAGCATATACCATACCACACTAAGATAACATGGAAACTTCTATCCCTTTCCTACGCCGCAAACATCGACGCACTCAACTAGCCAAGGACCTTCATGATCCCATATAGAAGAAAACTCATTACACATTCCATGCTTTGCATACCAACATGAGATACACTCATTTTCAAACCACGGTAAAACACATCGCAAACTCTTTCTTCCAATTCATTGCATAAGTCTAACTGCTAGGACTGAGTCCTTTTTACCCACATCGAGCTACGTAACTGCCAGCACGCAAGAGCGTGTTGCACAATACCTGCAAGACTCATTACTTCGAACATATGCCAGGAATTAATCTTATCCTTATTACACTGTTTCGGTTCATTATCAAGCTGTCCCATTTATCCAAATTCCTTTCTAATTCATCTTTAATTTAGTATTACCCTTTACTGTAGCACTACAATATCTCAACTAATGTTACCATACGAGACTCGTACACAAGACCACACAGTCTAAAGCCCATAGGTCACTTAATACTCTCTCAATGTTTCCCAAAAGTACCACATTCTACAATACTTTATTTTGAAGAACTTCCTGCGATTTTTGAATCCGTTATCATTACTCTCCAGTATAGATACATAGAATCTCATCATTCACATATCATTACACAAGTCTTGATCCCTTCTAACGAAACCACCGTCTTTAGCCATATACACAATCTTAATACACCTGACTGTTACAAGCAAAATCTTAAACACCGCAAAACCATTCTCGGGCGTCATTCACCCTTATTCAATTATAATCCAACTGTCTTATTGAATAGAACCACCCGTGCCTTGTTAGAACTCTGACACTGCAGAACATGATTTCATACAGATGCAATTAGCTATCTTTCTTTTCTATACATCGAACATTCTTTACTAACAGCAGTTCAAGTCATTTTAATATTTCATCACATCTACGAAGCACCATAACCTTTATACGAATTTTCCCAACGGACTAGAGACAGAACCAACATAGCACACAACAGTGCAATCAGTTAATCAATAACAACCTCCCCAACTTGGCTCGGAGCCATACATCAAAGCACTTTTAGCCACTCATATCATTATTACTCAAATGATGCCACAAGGTTATAGTGAGATTAAACTCAAGTCATTTACAAGCCTTGACAGAGACTCGAATCATCAGAGACCTTAACTCTTCTGCAATTCTTGCATTTATACACACACCACAATTAAGCCTACTCTCTTTAGGTGACAGAAATCTTTTCTAAGTCCCAATTTTTTTCAAAAATTTTTGCAGAGTTCCCTTTGTAAATTGGCCTATCCACTTGCCAGAGAATCACCAAATCATTCTAACAATACATCCACAACTCAACAAGACATCACAATGCATTTCAACAACATTAAATCTCATTACTATACGAATCATATTATCACAATTAATACCTGAACATGCGTTGCACCCGCTCGAATCATAACATATATCAAATACCCTTCAATTACACATCAGAATCGACCCACCTACCTTGCCTAAATCTAGTATTTCAGTACAACACCTTCCACCAGGATACACATAGCATAATCACTTTAGTCTTCCTGCGTCTAAACGCGTTCTACTACACGTAAGGCACTTTACCTTCCAACTAAGAGATATGATAAATATTCACCACGCTCGTAGCTCGGGGCTACACAACAGATTACAATAAGGATCTAACACCTGACAGCTCGTACACTATTAAGCTGCCATTTCCACAGTTAGGAACAATACCGATCACACGAAATTTCATAATACCATTTTGTAAAATCAGCACTTTGGTGCTCATGTCATAGACAAAGATCCGGCCTCAAGTCCTCCCGACTGGCCCACCATGAACTCGTAGAGATTATATCTCGCCCCTTGATCAGGGAATCACAAACCCTCAAGGCAATTATATTACCGAGCGCTCGAAGCGTACACAGACGTGTGGAAACAATTCCAAAAATTATATCTCAAGCTGAATCAAGTACGCACGATAAGAATTCCAAGAAATGTGAAGTGTTTCCTAAAGGTTTGCAGCTTCCCGAGGATAAGTACAGGCGTCCCCGTACCGATCCACAAGACTCTACCAACCGGCTCAAGACTCATGAGGCCTAGTAACCTAGGCTCTGATACCAACTTGTCACGACCCCAATCCCGGTCGTGATGGCGCCTAACACAACTGCTAGGCAAGCCCGACCATTTACACTCTCATCCCGAGCATGAAGCTCAAATCAATTACCTGAATATTTATGTCAACAATAAAGCATAACTGAATATCCACCCCAAAGATCTAGGGTCACGAGTCTGGAGCCTCTAAACAAGATCGGATAACAATATCTGATCCAAATACTAAAGTCCGAATAATTTATATACAAAGGAAAAATAGAATAAGAAGAGAAGCCAGGTCCTGCGAACGCCAGCAGCTACCTCAGCAACTCGGATAAATACTGATAAAAGCTGGAGTGCTCGTCTATCCCTCCTGTGTACCTGATGCACACAAAGGTGCAGGGAGTAGGGGTGAGTACTAAGTACTCAGTGAGTAATAAATATATACAAGTAGCTGAAAGAAGGAAATCCACAGAATACCACAGTATGAAGCTAACTACAGTCCGAATCTCCTACGAACTAGCATCAAAAGTACAATACAGCTACCACAGAATAATTTAACAAATAAAGATGCAATGCAATGCACATAACCGCTACGGCGTGTAGCCCGATCCATTTAACGTCGACGGCGCTCACTGGGGGTGTGTACAGACTCCGGAGGGGCTCCTACAGCCCAAGCGCAATATCGCTGCGGCGTGCAGCCCGATCCTCATATCAACCGCTGCGGCGTGCAGCCCGATCCTCATATCAACCGCTGCGGCGTGCAGCCCGATCCATCCTCAGTCCACAACAAACATATAAGTCACAAAAACAGTTTATTTTTCTTAATTCCAGTTCCCAGTTCATAATTTATGAAAAGTACTTTAACTTTTATTTAATTTGTAAAAACCGGTGACATAACATTTCAATAGTGTGATTTCAAATTCCAGGACTGAGATCAATGATTAAGCAAGTATAGCTATCACATAAATACTATCCCCTAGGGATACTACAGGTCGGCACAAGGCCCCAAACAAGGCTTACAGCCCACAAATATGTCAAACACATCGTATTTCCATCACTAATAGCATATTTTCCATATCCGGGATGAACCAAGTCTCAATCCCCAGGCACAATCAGTCCCGCACCTGCCACGGGGTGCGAGCCACGCCTTACTAGCGTCACAATGTGCTAAGCCGGGGTTTCGAACCCTCAGGCTACCATATACACAAACTACTCACCTCTAGCCGGCCGTAGACTCGTCCGCGATACCTTTTCCCTTCAAATTTTCCGCCTCGTGCGTAGAATCTAGTCAAACACAATAATTATATCAAATACGGGTCAAAGAAACATAACCCAATTCAATTTATACGAAATACGCAATAATACACCAAGTTGGTAAAACCCGGACCCCGGGCGCGCTTCTTGAAAATTTTCGAAATTCATACCAACAGATTCCTCGTCTCGCCACGAGTCCGTGCATATAACATTTATCGAAATCGGAGTTCGAATGGCCTTTCAAAACCCAAAAATTCGTTTTCATGATTTAGGCCCTAGTCCTTCACAAATTCTACCAATTTCAGGAATTTTGGTATTTATTCTAGCATAAAATCATATTTTTGAGTCAAGAAACTTACCTCCAGCGATTACCCATTGATTTCCCTCTGAAAAATCACCTCAGAAGCTTCTTCCCGTTCCAAAATTGGAAGAAAACTCGACCTGCTCGTTCTCGGTTTACTGTTCACGCTTTTAACTGCTCCCAATGGATTCCTTGTGAAATTCTAATGAATTTAGGCTTTTGAATCACTCAATTTGACCTTATAATGAAGGAGATATGTAGGTTTTAAGATTTGCAAATAGTGCAGGTTTTTAATACGTCGTCAGGGGCAGTTTCGTCATTAACCTGAAAATCTCCAGCTTTAGTAAAATGGCCATAAAATCCTCATACGATGTCCAAATTCGATGATTCTTTTTGCTACGGGTCCGTAATTATGATACGGATCTAGTTCTTCATTCAAAACAATAATCCAAGCTCATTTGTTCAATATGATATCATTTATGCTTGAAGAAACGATGTCGAAGCATAAGAAAAACGAGCATAATGCAACCCAAACCTATCTAAAACTCATCCGAGCTCCTCGGGACAGTATACGAACATACTAATATGCCACATATGATCATGCAAACTTAGTTTTACTCTCAAAACACCAAAACTAATATCAAAACACCAAATTTACATCGGATTCAAGCCTAAGTTCTTCTAAAACTTTCGAAACTTGCATTTGATCTAAAACCCGACCTAAACACCTCCAAATGACCTGAAATTTTGCACGCATATCCCAAATCACCTAACGGAGCTACTGCAACTATCAAAATTCCATTCCGACTCCCGAATCAAAATCTCACTTACCGTTCGGATTTCATCAAAATTCAACCTTAGCCAATTCAAGCCTAAAACTTCACCGGACCTCCGAATTCGATTCTGATTGCTCTCCTGAGCCATAAATGATTCTCCAAAACTAGTCGAATCATCAGAATTCAATTCCGAGCTATCGAACTCATCGGTCAATATTCAGTTGACTTTTCCAACCTATTCTTCTCGTAAAGAGATTTATGGCCTCATTTCTATTCTAATTCTCACCGATTTGCTTCTAACTCTTCAAACACATATAAATTAGCATATTGAAGTATTAAATGGAGATAACGGGGTGATAACTCCCGTAATGACGGGCCGGGTCGTTACAGAACTACTCCATAGACAACGAGTAATTCATCACAAATATAATAAAAGCATAGGAAAACATAAATTCAATCTAAAATCGGGTCTTGAATGAGAAAAGAATGTTGAAATCCATGTGCTCGTGTTCTCCTCCTTAGCCTCCTTAGGTGAATTAAGTGTCAAAAGTCTAGGAAATAATTTTTTCCCATGTATTTATACCAAGTATGGTTGGGCCCAGACAAAATCACCTTCTCCTAGCCTAAATAGGACATTAGCTCTAGAAAAATTGCACAGGCGCACCATATGGGGCGATGTGCCACACATGGTCTTTGTGAAGATCTTCAGGAAGCTTGCAAATTCAATATGTAGCAACAATGTACATTCATGACGCACCACACGCCTCCATGAGCCGTGGCTATGCAAATTTCTTACAACTTGTATTTTTGGTTAATTTATTGAACTCTAGACATGGTTCTCGACCCTCGAACATGATCCCGGCTTAATCCTTTGGGCTTTTACTCAGACTTTAAAGATCTAAATATCTTGAATTAGCTCCCTAACATCTACATGGCTCAGAATCATGCTTACAAGGTACACATATACAGTAAGTATAAAACACTAATAATTAAAGATCAAACACAATTAAAGTGCAGTGTATTAGAGTGCAATAAGCGACTAAAAAGGAGATTATAGCCTACCATCAATTTGGTGTCAACTGAGTGGGTCAAGGTAGATACGAAGAACATTGAAGTAGTGCATAATTGGCGCAGAGCGTCTTCAGCTACTGAGATTCGGAGGTTCCTTGGTTTGGCCGGGTACTATCTTCGTTTCGTAGAGGGTTTATCAACTATTGCTGCACCTATGACCAGATTGACCTAGAAGGGTGCTCCATTCATAAATCTCAAGGAGTGCGAGGCGATCTTTCAAATTCTCAAGGCTGCTTTGACTATAGCCCCAATGTTGGTGTTGCCAATGGGTTTGGGATCCTATACTGTATATTGTGATGCATCATATGTTGGCCTTGGCACCGTGTTGATGCAAGACAATTGGGTGATTGCATATGCGTTAAGACAATCAAAGACCCATGAAAAGAATTATTTAGGCCATGATATGGAGTTGGTTCCATCGTACATGCATTGAAGGTATGGCAGTGTTCCTTGTGAGATCTTTGTTGACCACCAGAGTCTACATCATCTATTCAAATAGAAAGATCTTAACTTTCGGTAGCGGAGGTGGTTAGAGTGCCTAAGGATTAGGATATCACCATTCTATATCATCTAGGTAAGGCCAATATGGCGGTTGATGCCTTGAGTCGAAAGATAGAGAGTTTGGGTAGTTTAGCATAACTACCTGCAGAGGAGAGGCCATTAGCATTGGAGGTTCTGGCCTTAGCCAACCAATTTGATGGATTGGATGTTACAGAGCCTAGTCAAGTTCTTGCCTACGAGGTTTCTCATTATTCTCTATATGACTGTATCGGGGAGTGCCCGTATGAAGACCATATTTTTCTTGTCCTCAAGGACACAGTTCTAAACGGCGATGCCAAATAGGTTACTATTATTAGCACCCAATTATTCCCTATATATTTTCAGTATGCCAAATACTTTCAAAATAACATATATCTGTATACACATGCATGTCCAAATATTTTATTATTTTTTCATAATTTTTGAAGGTTATAAATCAATTTATTTCCCTTTTTTCCTCCATAAAATCCCAATAATAATGTCCAAATTATTAGTTTTTATGATTCATTTATTTTCTCTATATATTTATGCCAAAATATGGCTCAGTTAATTTTTGCATATTTTTACAATTTTATTTAGTATTCTTAAAGTTAATTGCATATAATTATAATATTAGCCTTTTTTGTGTTTTATATTCGTAAAATTAAGCCCTATATTTTAAAATTGTTATTTACACGCTGTGAACCATTTTTGTGCTTTCATTTATTTTTATAAATGTATTTACTATTTTTTATAATTTAAAAAGGGAGAAATTGTTTTTTTAAACAACAACCCATTTGTATAAAAATTTTAACCTAAAATTAACCCCAAACAGACCCAATTTCCTCGGCCCAATTTCAATTAAACCCGACCCCAACCCAAACCCGGATTTCCCACCTACCCTTTTAATCCAGGCCGTTGATCATGATCAACGGCCACCGTTCACCCTTCCTAAAATAAACCTAAACGACCCCTTACCCTAATTCATTTCCCACCAAACACCGCCTTTGAATCCCTTTCTCTCAATTCTCTTTGTAGCCTCACATAAACCCTAGCTTCCGCTGCCACATTTCACCCTAATCCACTTTAATCCCCACCTAATTCATGGTTTCCCATGTGCATTTGAAATGTATACCGGCCTTCTATATGTCATGTGGCTCATTTGTGTGATTTCATGGCTATATCTCGAAGAGATTTTGCTCAATCCTTGCTCGAATTTGATCTCTGGTCTTGTTCCGGCCATCCATGGCTATTCAAGTCACATCCTTGACTTTTCTAGCTAGATCGGTAATTTTTAAAGTCTTTCTCACTTTTTCTGGGTTCTCTCAAACCCTAGCTTTAAGGTCTTTGGATCTTCTTTCAGATCTATCTTGGATCTGTGCTTATTACGGACTTCTTAAGTGTCTCTCGAAGGTTCTTCGATTTTCTTTCAAATTGACTCTCCAATTTTTAACGATTAGGGTTTTCTCTTAATTTTTTCTTAAAGATCTCTTCTCTAATTTTTATGTTGTTTATGATTTTGCTATGTTCAAATGACTTGGTTATGCTTTCCTTTAACTTGATTCAGCATGTTGAAAACCCTAGGTCTTTTGGTCTTATCTAGTTTCTAAAACAGCCCTTGTTTGTTTGAGTGTACACTTGTTTGACTATGTTCTTTGTTTTGGACTCTCTTTTCTTTGTTTGACTTATCTAATTCTGAGTTCTTATCATCTCCTAAACTCGACTACTGTCAAAGCCCTAATTTCTTAAAAAGAATTTTCCTCGCTTATTACTATGAGTTTGAAGGTCTTTACTTGTTTCTGACTCTCTTACCCGTTACTATGTTCTACTTCACTTTTGATTCTATGTGACCACTTGACCTACTTGACTATTGTACTTCGAATAGGTCTATTTTACTACTGAATCCTAGCTTACCCCTACTACTACTGTATGTTTGTGTTGCTTCTTTTTGTCAACATGTTTGACCCTGCATGCCTGCTCATTCCTTACTATTTATATATTGAGGTGTAGAATCATGAGAATTTCTTGATTGATTCTGACTCCCTCAATGTTGCGACTAATTGTAAAAGGTTTTCTTATAAGCCCTAATTTTATTCGTTTGCTTAAATTGATTGGTTCCCCTCCTTTAATTACTGTGATGTTTTACCTTGAATTCTTTTCCAAAATTAAGCATATTTTTGTACTTAGACTCACTCATTTACTTCATACTTTTACTGCCCCCTTATATGGAAAAAATCAATAAGTCCCCAAGCTGATTTCTTTTCTTAATTAAACCTGTTAGTATCCATTAAGCAGTGATTCCTGAATTAAAGGGAATCACTTTTGTTAATTGATTCTGTTTATAATTATTTCCATGTTTGTGTTAAAACTTTACTTATTACCTTATTATTCACTCGTTTTCAAAAATATAAATACCCTACTCTTTCTTCTTTCAAAAAGAAACAACTTGAGCTCAGAACACATACTTACACTCAAAACTCTCTCTTTTCTCTGCTACTACTTGTGTAGCATGCTTTCTTTAGTTGCTTCAGTTTTTCATTCTTGTCTACTTCTGCTTAAGTTTCTGCAGTCAAGTTACTTTACTTGCATGCTGTAATATGTTCCCTTCCCCTTTTAAAGTAATGATTCCCTATGTGTGTACTCTATCAGTCACTTGTCGTCTACTTGCTACCTTATGAATCCCAAACCACCAAATCCCCTATATGTATTTGTGCTCCTTTGGCTGGTTTGTGGCCATGCCATCAGCTATTGATGTGCATGAGCAAACCAGACCCTTCCTAGGGTCATACAATGTATCCCCAAAATCCTTTGCCCTTTTGGATGATTAATGATTCTTTGTAGTTTGAGTTTCACTACTACATCAATTTTCAGATCACCCTTACCACTTACTATTTCCAACCCAATTTTAATAAAATCTCTTTCAAACTATGTTTCAAACTTCCACTATATTCTTAGAATCTAGATTTTGTCCCTCTTGTGTTAGCCTTGCCTTGGGACCCTTGAGCTCCCTCAAAACTTGGACACATACGGGTTGGCCCTTCCACACTGCACTTATTCTGTTTAGTTATGTAAATTTGGGTGTGAGCACAACCTGGGATCCCTCGAGGTCCTTAGGGAACTCTGACACACCCAGTTATGAGAAAGGCTTTGAAATATTGGCATTGAAGTGTTTTATTACATAACTCAGAGAGGAAGTCAAGATCATGCTTCCTTTGGTTGTAATATCTTATTTTCTGCACTTATTTTGTAATTCAATCATTTGGCCTATAATAATTTGTAAACAATATTGGGGGAATTAGTGAAAAGGGTGTGCAATTGTATATTGTGGGTAAATTGGGTAGATAACATGCCTATAGGGTCTATCTTAATTCTAAACGTGGCATGTTAGATATCATGCCTATAAGATAAGCTCTGGTTTAAAATGAATTTTTCATGCTTCACTTTCACACAATTAGAAACCATGTCTATAGAACTAACTGGCTTTAACAATAGAGATCATGCCTATAGGGCTAAAATCAATTGAAGTTAATCTTCATTACAACATGTATCCAGATTCGTTCCTTCAGAAATCATGCCTATAAGTCCCAAAGTCAGCTTTTAATACTTAGATACTATGTATATAGGATATAAACAGCTATAATTTAAAACCAGTCCCATTAGAGAAGCCGTTTAATTCACGTTGCATACTCCGAATTAGATTAGTTAATTAATTTGTCACTTCTTTAATAATTTTTTCAAACGTTGCCTTGACTTAATACCGTTAGAAAGCATGCTAATAGGATCTCAAAGCCGTTTGTTTAAAATTAATCACTGCTCCACTATGTTTCTTAATCAATATAGATATCATGTTCATAGGATATCATTATTACGCCTAGGCAAGTCTTAGGTAATAATAAACACTAGAACCGCCTCTGTTTATTTATCAACTACTACAACCAGCAGAGATGACTAATTCAAACTTCTTTTCCGAGTTATATAATGAATCTGGTTCTCACTCAAACACGCTGCTTTAGGATTTAAAATTCAGACCTTAACTGTGTTTAAGTCTTGCTGTTTATATGCATTATTTGCGGAGGTACACCTGAGCCTTTAAATGTTTATGTGTTTCCCCTATAAATGCAGTTCCACTTGTTTTGTATGTTGACTTAGCATTTTACCTTTAAACCTAAGGGTCTGCCTAGTACCTCCCTTTTATAGGAATAGTAGTCCTAAATCCCTGTAGGATTGATAGGAATTGGACAGGTAACAATATGCAATAGAGGTAGAGACCAATCCTTGCTTTAATACCTTTATAGGGTGGGAAAGGTAGTTATGGATAAGATGACTGATGCGCTAATACCACATGTAACCCCTCTTTTTAGGAATAATTATCGTGTATTGAATTGATATGATCCATATTACAAACAAACCTAGGACCTTTTTGCGTTCATCAGCATGCTTAGATTATAACTCTTTCAAAACCTTGCTTTCATTAATCATTTCCAAACACTTGTGTATTAAAAGTTAAAATCCTCTATTACTTGAGCCTTATTTGTTTACTTGTTAATTTCACAAATTCACAAAAAATATCTGGCCGGGAACCACACTAGTTGATCCTGAGGGATGCCTAACATCTTCCCTTTGGAATAATTTCAAGCCCTTACCCTATCTCTAGTTACCAACATAGACATAGTAGAACCCCATAGGTTCCCTAACACACCTTAAAATCGTTAGATGTCGACTCTTCAAAATTGCAAAACCTCATTTCCCAAAAAGAGTTGTCCCAACCAAATGTCATAAACCAGATTTCGCGAGAAAAAAATGGGCGCTACAACTAGTAGGGATGATGATGTGTTATAGATGAAGAGCCGACTATGTGTGACCAATGTCGATGGTTTGCTTGAGTTGATTCTTTAGGAGGCTCACAGTTCGCGGTACTCCATCCATCCGGGTGTGCTAAGATGTATTAGGACTTGAGGCAATATTATTAGTGGAGGAGGATGAAGAAAGGAATAGTTGAGTATGTAGCTCGGCACCTAAATTGTCAGCATGTAAAGTATGAGCATCTGTGGCTGGGTGGTTTGCTTCAGCGACTTGAGATTCCCGAGTGGAAATTGGAGTATGTCACCATGGAATTCATTGTTGGGATCCCATGGACTCAGAAGATGTTTGACATAGTATGAGTGGTTATGGACAGGTTGACCAACTCAGATGATTTCATAGTGACTACCTATTCTTTAGAGCAGATAGCTTAAATCTATATCTATGATATTGTCCCATTTCTTGGTACAGGTATTCGTCATTTTTGATTGCGGTATGCAATTTACATTGCATTTTTGGAGAGTTGTACAATGTGAACTAGGCAAACAGGTTAAGTTGTGTATAATATTTTACCCTCAAACGGATAGACGATCTGAGGGCACCACTCCGATATTAGAGGATGTGCTCCATGCTTGCATTTTGGATTTCCGTGGTGCTTTGGATTAGTTTTTTTCATTTGGGGAGTTTGCCTACGATAATAGCTACCAATCGAGTAGTCATAACATAAGGCTCTATATGGGAGACGGTGTCGTTCCCTAGCTGGGTGGTTTGAGCCGAGAGAGGATAAGTTATTAGGCACATATTTGGTTCAAGATGCCTTGGAGAAGGTCAAGATGATCCAGGATCGGCTTTGTACAACCCAATATAGACAGAATATCTATGTGAATCGGAAGGTTCGAGATGTTGCATTCATGGTCGGAGAGAAAGTCTTGCTCTGGGTTTCGCCCATGAAGGGTGTGATAAGGTTTAAGAAGAAGGGAAAATTTTAGCCCTAGGTATATTGGGCGTTTTGATATCCTTGAGAGGAATGGGTAGGTCACCTATAAGCTTGCTTTGCCACCTATTTTATCTACGGTTCATCCGGTGTGCCATGTCTCTATGCTTCAGAGGCATTACGGTGATTTGTCTCATGTTTAAGACTTCAACACAGTCCAATTAGATGAGTATTTGACTTGTATTGAGGATCATGTGGCTTTTGTTGGACCGACAAGTTCAAAAGTTCATATAAATGAGTATTGCTTCAGTAAAGGTTCAGGGATCACCCAGTCGAGGAGGCGACATGGGATACCGAGCACGGCATGCGAAGTCGTTGTTCTCACGTATTCACCTCTTTAGGTATGTCTCTGTGCATGTTTGAGGACGAACGTTTGTTTTAAGAGGGGGAGAAAGTGACGACCCGAACAGTCTATTTTGTGAAATTATGCCCCTCGCCTTTTTTTTATTGCTTCACACATGTATGTTTATGATTTTATTACTAGAAGGGTTGGATATATTCGTTCCAAGGAGCTTTCAGGTTGATTTGGACCCTTGATTCTTGACTTGGAGGTTTAAAATAGAAAATATTGACCAAAGTATGACTTTTATGAAAATGATCTCGAAATAGTATTTTTATGGCTCCGATAGCTTTGTATCGTGATTTCAGATTGGAGATTTGGAAGTCCGTAGGTTGATTTGTGTTGATTTGCCAAAATTTTGCAATTTAAAGTTGAAAATTTTGACAGTAAGTTGACTTTTGGCTATCGAACTCAGAATTTGATTTTGGGACATGGAATAAGTTTATTATAGTATTTAAAACCTCTGTAAAATTTGGAAACATTTGGAGTTTATTTGATTGGATTCGGACGTTTAGTTGTAATTCTATAAGTTCTAGAAAATTTCTTCAAAATTTATGCATTTTAGAGTTCAATTCCTATTTTAGATGTTATTTTTGTGTTTTGATCGCGTGAACAAGTTCGTGGATGTTTGGTTTGGAGTGTTGATATCTTGGATGGGTTTCAAACACGTTCCGGAATGTTTTGGACTAAAATTTCAAGAAATCAGGTGTCTTGTGCTCTTATGTAACAATTGCGTATATGAGGTTCACATTTGCAAGCTTAGCGTGGGGGGGGGGGGGGGCTCAGGTTTTGTGTAGTTTGCATTTGCAACAAAAATGCCTTTTTTTAGGGCAGCAGAGTTTGGAATTACAAACCCATCCTCGTATTTGAAAGAGATTCCCAGTCCTTCAGTGCCTCATAGTTTGCAATTATGAACCCATATCGCAATTTCGATAACTGCAGTTTAACATTAGGGCTGAAAGTCGGTATTTTATCTCTCATTCTCTCATTCTCTCATTCTTATCTAGATTCGGTAGGAGGCGATTTGGAGAGGGGATTTTTACCTACAAACCTTAGGTAAGAGATTCTAATCCATTTCTAATCATATTCCATCAACGTGTCTTAGATTTTAACATCAAGGTGATGAGTGGACGTTGTACGTAGTTTTTGACCGGTTCAGGCTACATAGGATATTTACATGCTTTAATAGAAATTCTATATCATGCTCTAAATTCTCTTAATCAATCTATTATTATATCTTTTAGTCTATCCTTATAAACATTTTTTCTACCTCCTACTTGATAATTTGCTCTCATGCTTTAGTTGAACTTATTGCCTTTTTTATTGTTACATGCTATCTCTTCATTGTTGATTATCCTTATTTGAAATAATAATGCATGTTATCCTTTTCATTGTTGATTTTCATTAATTGAAATAGTTCATGTTACTCTTTCATTGTTGATTACCATTATTTGAAGTTACGATTTATATTATCTATTTCATTGTTGATTCTTATTATTCATGTTATATCGTTCATTATGAGTATTGTTATTTAACATTGCGATTATACATTGTCTCTCATTGTTGAGTTATTGGTGTGGAAGTTGTGACAGTCATTATCATATTGAGATGAAATTGTTACTGTTAAAACATCTTTCTTTTGAGCATTTTCCATTAATAGTTGTTGTTGATATTCTTGTACCCGTTGTGGTGGAACTGTGGGCTATTACTGGGTAAACATTGATATTATTGATCTGAAACAACTCGGCTGGTCGTTTAAAGAATTAACGCCTTGATCCCCTATTAAATGAATTCCCCATGTTTGCTTCTGCTATTGTGATTTTCCGAGATGATTTATTTGGAGTTTTGAAGAGTTTTGGGACACTTAGTCCCTAAATGAGAGTTTAAGTTTTAGAATGTGGACTGTAGTTGGAACAGTGTGAAGACGGCATCAGAATGGAATTTCCTTGCTTTCGTTAGCTCCGTTAGGTGATCTTAAGCTTAGGGGCGTGTTCAGATTATATTTTGGAGGTTCGTAGCTTATTTAGGCATGAAATACCGAAGGTTGGATAGTGAGATTTTGATCTAAGGGTCGGAATGGAATTCTGTAAGTTGGATTAGCTCCATAGTCTTGAATGTGACGTGTGTGCAAAATTTCAATTCATTCTTATGAGGTTTGCTAGACGTTTTGATTGAAAGCATAATTTGAGAGTTTTTGGAGCTCTTAGGCTTGAATTTGAAGTTTAATTGGTGTTTTGATGTCGTTTTGAGCGTTCCGAAGGTTGGAACAAGTTTATATGATGTTTTAGGTTTAGTTGGCCTATTTGGTTGAGGTCTCTGGGGCCTCGAGTGAGTTTCGGAGGCTTAACAGAAGTTGAATTGAAGTTAGGGAAATTTGATGTTGGCTGAACCTGTCAGAACTGCACCTGTGTGAAAGGGGCCGCAGGTGCAGTGCCACAAAAGAAACTAAGAGACCGCAGATGCGACCAAGCAAGGGAAGGCTAGACCACATGTGCGGAAGTGTGCACGCACCTGCGAGACCAAAACTATGGTAAATCAATTGCAGGTGTGCAAATAGGAGATTGATGAGTTATTGCATGTGTGGTTGGTTTTCCGCAGAAGCGGGAACGCACGAATATTTTAGGCAGAATAGAGAAAAATCTAGGGTTTGAGTTCATAAGTTGCAAAACTAATTTGGGAGCTCGGGATTGGCAATTGTGAGAGAGATTTTCACCTAGGTGTTTGGGGTAAGTAATTCTTGCTCAATTTTGATTAATTTCCACGAATCTATGCTTAAATTCATCATCTTATTTCGGATTTGGGGTGAGAAATTGGGGAAAATTTTGGAAAAGTTCTTAGACCTAATTTTCGAGTTATGATTGGGGATTTAACATCAGTTTAGATAATTTTGGTATGGTTAGACTCGTGAGTTAATGAGGGGTCATAGTCCGTAACTTTTATCCAATTCTGAGACGTGGGCCCGAGGGGCGTTTTGGCTATTTTTCCTTACTTTGCATATTAGTTTAGAATTAATTAGCTGAATTAGTTACTTGAAGTGTTTTTTACATTATGCAATTGAATTGATAGATTTGGTCCATTTGGAGTCGAGTAGTCGTGGTAAGAGCATGGTTTCAGGTTAATTTTGAGTCGATTCGAGGTAAGTGGCTTGCCTAACCTTGTGTGGGGGAAGTCCCCTTAGGATTTGGTATTGTTGGTATTTGAAATGCCTTGTATGTGAGGTGACGAGTAAATACTTGTGCTAATTGTTGAAAAATCCTATTTTCATTATGTAACTTTAATTGTGTTTTCATTTCCCGCTTATACTACTTGAACTTTAAGCCTGCTATTAGCTTAGGTAAGCATGTCTAATTGACTTATTTGATTTATTTCCTAGAACTACCTTATTTGGATTGTGTGCAGCATACTATGTTAGAAATACCTCTTTTACCTTCGTATTAAATTTGAATCGAATTAAATATTCTTCGTATTGCTGTTGTGTATTTACTTTGGGACTACAGGACGGTATCCCGGGAGATCCCCTGCATGTTTACTTCGGAAGTACGGATTTGTATTTCGGAAGATCCCATGCACATATATTGATTTGGACTGTAGTGCAAGATACCGAGATATCCCCAGCACGTATATTAAGGATACTAAGAGAACCTTGGGATTTCGAGAGATCTCAAGCATATATATTGAGGATACCAAGAGATCCTCGGGATACCGAGAGATCCCCAGCATACATATTGAGAATTCATGAATCGCAATTCAGGTATTTAGTCTCGCGAATTGGTACCGATACGTCTATATTTATCTACGAGAGGCTATGTAATTGTTAGTAAAATTTCATTTCATTTAATTTCCTTGTAGTGTGAGATTTTTGATATCACAATTCTAAATTTCTAATTCTATTCTCTCATAAATGGTGAGGAAATGTGCTACCCGAGATGATTAGGCACATGCGCCCCTTACTGGAGCCGTTAGAGGCCAGGGCTAGGATAGACGCTATGCACACGGTGCAGCAAGAGCACCCGCGCGAGCTACCACCAAGGAGCCATCAGCAGTTCCATCCGGAGCCCAGGCACCTGTTACGCCTACTTTTACTACTACTCCAGCAATTCAGAAAACTCTAGCACAGTTCGTGAGCATGTACACCACTTTGGCTTAGGCAGG
This sequence comes from Nicotiana noctiflora, assembly GCA_032618575.1. Lineage (NCBI taxonomy): Eukaryota > Viridiplantae > Streptophyta > Magnoliopsida > Solanales > Solanaceae > Nicotiana > Nicotiana noctiflora. The sequence goes on along the minus strand of JASVEL010014219.1, from coordinate 155,231 downwards.
ATTACTTCCCCTTACTGCAGTCACATCTCAAGCTGAGGGAGGAGCACAGTGTCCCGCCGCTATCACTCCTGAGCAGCGAGTGCATGTTGAGCAAGTCCCAAAGATTATTCATGTATAGCCTGCAGTCCCAAACCAGCTCGAGGATAGGGCAGCGACTTCCAATGATGAGCATTTGAGGCTCGTGAGGTTCAAGAAGTACAAGCCTTTTGTATTCAGTGGTCTAGCATCGGATGATGCTCTGGGATTTCTAGATGAGTGCTACCTTATTCTCTGTACCATGGGTATATCGGCATCATGTGGTGTTTCCTTTATTACCTTCCATCTTCGAGGGGCTGCCTATGCGTGGTGGTGTACTTCCCTGACTTAGACTCAGATTTCAGATATGTTCCTAGGAGAGTATGTTAGTTAAAGCCTCAGGGATGCATCTCACATAGAATTTGAGCATTCGCGCTAGGTATTATGACTATGTTGGAGTATGTTGTCCATTACACCAGCTTGGCTAAACATTCACCGGCTTTGGTTTCTACTATTCGCGAGAGGGTTCGCTTGTTTATTTAAGGGCTTATTCCCAGCATCAGGTCTAGCATGTCTTGTGAGTTGGATATGGATATTTCTTATCAGAAGGTGATGAGCATTGCAGGGAGGATTGAGGGTATGCATGCTAGGGATAGAAAGGAGAGGGGGGCCAAGAGGTCTCGAGAGTCGGGACACTATTCCGGTGCTCGTACCCTAGCTGTAGGTCATCATGGTAGGGGTTATATGAGTTGCCCTGTTCATTCAACTCTCCTAGTAGCCAATGGTATTCTGGCTCCTCCTAGGACTAAGGAGCCTTATTATGCACCTCCAGTATCTAGTGCGCCTCTTTCGCGGGGTGATTTTAGAGGTTAGTCCAGCAGACCTGGCTCGAGCTAGTCACAGCTACCATATCCTCCTAAAGCTTGTTTGAGTTTGGTGATGCATGCCATGTGGAGAGCGATTTTCCTAGACTTGGGAGGAGTGCACCTCCACAGACGTCTCAGCCACAGTGTGCCCCACAGATTTCTCAGGCTATAGTTACAACTCAAGTTGCTATCCCACCTGCTCATCCAGCTAGAGGTGGAGGTTAGGGAGGTAGAGGTCGCCCTAGAAGGGGAGGCCAGGCTAGATATTATGCCCTTCCTGCCCGTACCGAAGCGGTTGCCTCTGATTCTGTCATCACAGGTATTGTCCAAGTTTGTCACAGAGATGCATCGGCTCTATTTGATCCAGGCACCACTTATTCTTATGTGTCTATTTATTTAGCCCTGCATTTGGGTGTATCTCAGGATTCTTTGAGTTTTCCTATTTATATTTCTACTCCTGTGGAAAATTCTTTTCTTGTGTATCGCATTTATCGGTCGTTTGTGGTTGCTCTTAGTGGTTTTAAGACCAGAGCTAATTTGTTATTGCTCACTATGGTAGATTTTGATGTTATCTTGGGCATGGACTGGTTGTTTCCACATTATGCTATTCTTGATTGTCACGCCAAAACCGTGACGCTGGCTATGCCAGGTGTACCGGTAGTAGAGTGGAAGGGTACCTTAGATCATACTTCCAGTAGAGTTATTTCATCTCTTAAGGTTCACGTATGGTTAAGAACAGTTGTTACGCGTATCTAACTTATATGAGATATGTCAGTATTGATACCCCTACATATGATTCAGTCCCAATAGTACGGGATTTTTCTGACGTGTTTCCAACTAACCGTCCTAGCATACCGCCCGATAGAGATATTGATTTTGGCATTGATCTGTTGCCAGGCACTCAACCTATTTCTATTCCTCTGTATCGTATGGCACCTCCTAAGTTGAAGGATTTTAAGAATCAGTTACAGAAATTGCTTGATAAGCGTTTTATTCGGCCCAAGGTATCGCCTTGAGGTGCTTCTATCTTGTTTGTGAAGAAAAATGATAGTTCTATGTGTATGTGCATTGATTATTGCTAGTTGAACAAAGTTATAGTGAAGAACATTTATCCTTTGCCTCATATTAATGATTTGTTTGACCAACTACTGGGTGCACGGGTGTTTTTTAAGATTGATTTACATTTAAGTTACCACCAGTTGAAGATACGGGAGACATATATCCCGAAGACTACTTTTAGGACTCGGTATGGTCATTATGAGTTCCTTATTATGTTATTTGGGCTGACCAATGCCCCCGCAACCTTAATGCATTCGATGCACAATGTGTTTCAGCCATATCCTGACTTGTTCGTTGTTGTCTTTATTGATGATATTCTGGTATACTCCCGGAGTCGGGAAGATCATGAGCAGCACCTAAGGATAGTGCTTCAGGCCTTGAGAGAAAAGAAGTTATATGCAAATTTCTAGAAATGTAAGTTTTGGTTGGATTTTGTGGCATTCTTAGACCACGTGGTATTGAGTGAGTGTATTCAGGTATTTTCGAAGAAAGTGGAAGCAGTGTATAGTTGTCCAAGACCATCCTTAGCTACAGAGATCCGCACTTTTCTTGGCTTGGCGGGTTACTACTGTTGATTTGTTAAGGGGTTTTTATTTATTGCACCACCTATGACCAGGATGACCTAGAAGGGTGCTCACTTCCAGTGGACGAAAGAGTATGAGGTGAGCTTTCAGAATCTCAAGATAGTTTTGACTACAACCCCATTTTTTATATTGCCTACAGGTTTCGTGTCTTATACTGTCTATTGTAATGCCTCGAGGATTCGCCTTGGAGTGTTATTTAAGCATGACAGTTGGGTAATTTCCTATGCATCCAGACAGTTGAAGGTATATGAGAAGAATTATATTGTCCATGATCTCGAGTTAGCTGGTATTGTTCACGTCTTGAAGATATAGCGCCATTATTTGTACAGTGTTCCTTGTGATATTTCTACTGATCACCAGAGTTTGCAGCATCTTTTCAAGCAGAAGGATCTTAATTTCCACAAGAGGAGGTGGCTAGAGCTGCTGAAGGGCTATGATATTACTATCTTGTATTACCTAGGCAAGGCCAATATGGTGGACGATGCTTTGAGTCATCGGGCAGAGTGTTTGGGGAGTTTGGCTTATTTACCTGTAGTAGAGAGGCCCATGGCGATGGATTCAGGCCTTAGCCAGCCAATTTGTGATATTGGATCTTGTCGAGCCCAGTCAGGTTATAGCTTGTGCGGTCTCTCGATTTTCCTTGTTTGATCGTATATAGGAGCGCCCGTTTGATGACCCTTATTTGCTTATTGTCAAGGACAAGGTTCTGCATAGTGATGCTAGAGATGTTACTATTGGTGATAACGGGGTATTAATGATGTAGGGTTAGGTTTGTGTACCTAATATTGATGGGCTTCAAGAGTTGATTCTAGAGGAGGCCCATAGTTCGTAGTATTCCATCCATCCAGGTGCTGTGAAGATGTATCAAGATTTGAGACAGCACTATTGGTGGAGGCGGATAAAGAAGAAATAGTTAGGTTTGTAGCTTGGTGCCTCAATTGTCAACAAGTGAAGTATGAGCACTAGAGACCGGGTGGGCTGCTTCAACAGATAGAGATTTCGGAGTGGAACTCGAAAAGGATAACCATGGACTTCGTAGTTGGATTACCATGGACATTGAGGAAGTTTGATGCCATTTGGGTGATTGTGGATTGGCTGACTAAGTCTGTATATTTCATTCTTTTGTGTACTACCTATTTTTCGGAGTGACTAGTGGGGATTTATATTTGAGAGATTGTTCGTCTGCATGGTATTCCAATTTCTATCATTCAGATAGAGGTACTCAGTTCACATCATGGTTCTAGAGGGCCGTACAACATGAGTTGGGTACTCAGGTGGAGTTGAGTATATTATTTCACCCTCAGACAGACAGATAGCAGAGTGCACTATTAAAATTCTTGAGGATATGCTTCGTGCGTGTGTGACTAAGTTTGAAAGGTCTTGGGATCAGTTGTTGCCATTGGCGAAGTTTGCCTATAACAACAGTTATTAGTATAGCATTAAGATGGCACCGTATGATGCTTTACATGGTAGGCGATGTAGATCTCTGAGGGGTTGGTTTGAGGTGGGAGAGGCTAGATTACTGTGCACATACTTGGTTCAGGATACTTTGGAGAAGGTTAAGGTGATTTAGGATAAACTCTATACAACCCAGTCCAAACAGAAGAGCTATGCGGACCAGAAGGTTCTTGATGTTTCCTATATGGTTGGAGAGTGGGTTCTGCTTTGGGTTTTGCCTATAAAGGGCGTTATGAGATTTGGTAAGAAAGGGAAGTTGAGTCCGGGGTTTATTGGCCCTTTTGAGATATTGAGACGTGTTGGGGAGATTGCTTATGAGCTTGCCTTACCTCCCAACTTGGCAAGAGTTCATCTAGTATTTTATGTTTCGATGCTTCAGAGGTATCACGGCGATCTGTCGCACGTGTTAGATTTCAATGCAGTTCAGTTGGACAAGGATATATCCTCTGTTGAGGAGTTGGTGGCAATATTGGATAGGCAGGTTCAAAAGCTGAGGTCAAAGAACATCTCATCAATGAAGGTTCAGTGGCGGGGTTAGACGGTCTAGGAGGAGACCTGGAAGACTGAGCAGGATATGCGCAATCGTTAACCTTATATTTTCACTACTTCAGGCATGTCTATACTCGTTCGAGGACGAACAAATGTTTAAGTGTAGGAGCATGTAACGACCCGGCGGTCGTTTTAAGAATTAAAGCCTTGATCCCTTATTAACTACATTCGCCGTGTTTGTTTTTGCTATAATGAGTTGTCGGGAGGATTTATTTGGAATTTCGGAGAGGTTTGGGACACTTAGTCCCTAAATGAGAGTTTAAGTTTTAGAATGTGAACCGTAGTCGAAACAGTGTGAAGACGATCTCGAAATGAAATTCCGTAAGATCCGTTGGGTGATACCAAGCTTAGGGGTGTGTTTAGATTGTGTTCTGGTGGTTCGTAGCTTATCTTGGCCTAAAATACCGACGGTTGAATTTTTTGAATTTTTCGGGTAGATGGTGCGATTTAGTTCTAAGGGTCGGATGGAATTTCGGAAGTTGGAGTAGCTCGTAATAGTGAATGTGATGCGTGTGAAAAAATTCAGGTCACTCGGACGAGGTTTGATAATTTGAAAGGTTTTGGAGTTCTTAATTTGGCTTGAGCATGCACACAGATCGGTGCTTAATTCGAACACTTTGCCTGTGTCGGGCATATGAGTTGATACATTGAGGTGTTGAGATTCGATCACGAGCATGCATATTCATCCTAGACCCATGCATTAGCCTCTTATATATTTACATCGACTCATTTATTTCTTGATTTTGAAAGTAATTAGGGCAATTGACATTGTATTGTAGTTTCTTTGCCTGAGTAGCATGCCTAAATACCATCTTACAATGCCTTTACTTTTGTAGTAACTTGATGATAGCATGCATAATTCCTTTTCCAATTCATCCTTTTATTTGGTTATTGAAATTTAGTAAGTGTCAGTGTCGATCTTTCAGAATCAACTTGCATCGAAATTCTTTATTTTTGGAGAGAAACATGTGTACAATTCATCTTTTTGATGTACCATAATTTGTATAGGTCGTGTTGGAGAGGATAATATTATACCTCTCAATACAAGTAGAACAACCTTTTTGAAATCTTATTCAGAAATCCTACTATATATGTGGAATGGAGTCTTGTCCATTCTTGGTAGGTACAAGATAACGCTCCTCTGTTTCTTTGTATTTTGAATTAATCAATAAAATCAATAGGTGGGGAAAAAAAGTGTCAATCTCACGTCACTACTTCTTCGAGGTTAGACATGATACTTATTATGTACTGTGATTATGTACTCATATTGTACTTCTGCATTGTTGGGTTTAATATTTAATTAATATATTAAATATTTAAAAGAGGGTGAATGGGAAATGGAGAAAAATAAAATTTTGAGTAAAATTTCAAGTTCCCCCTCCTTGGTAAATGGGCATTGTCCCATATTGGAAGAGGAAGAGGTTATTTATGGGTATATAAGCAATTGCTCTTCTTCTAGCTCTTAAAGAGTTGAGAAGAAAGCAAGCATCGCGCCGTCGTCGTTCGCTCGGCTCGGCACGGCTCGGCTTCGGCTTCGGCTTTGAATTCGGATTATGATCGATTGATTAACTTTTTGGACCAAATTTATTTGTCAATAGTAAAATATTAACAGAAATGTTATTAAATATTTATTTTAATAATAAAATATTAATATTAAATAAATATTAATATTAAATCCAAATTTCAGTTTTTCTATTTTTGTAACAGAAAATTAACTACCCATCAATTTTCCCTCTTTATTTTTCCTCTTTATTATTGAGTAAATAGCCATTTATGCAATGACATTTATATTGTGGCAGTTTTGCAGAAACAGCCATTCTGAAGAGACTTTTCAGATTCAACCCAACTTTTGGCTATAAATACAACACTATTCTGCTCAGAATTACACTATGAATTTTGAGTTTCTCCTCCTTTCTTCTGCATACTTTTAGCATCAAACAAAGCAAAAAGTAAGTGTGATTTGCTACCGAACTTTGTGTTCGCTGAAATATTGGGGTACACCAGTGTGTAATTCGTTCTATCATGGGAGGAAATAATCCATAACCTTGGGTACTAGGAGGGGATTATATTCCTTAAGGAAATACTGTGAATTCAGTGGGCTCGAATTGGTTTCTTCATTTCTGTTTATGTATATTCTTCTTTGTATTTATTTATATTTCCAGAATTATTTTTCAAATACAGTGTAATAACAAGCTTAAGGAATTTAATATATTTCTGTATTTGTTTTTACTGTTTCTGGAAGAGTAAAACCTTTGTGGTTTTGTACTCTATTAAAATCTACGTGATTTTAATATTTGGGTCATTCTTTTACATAAATGACTAATGAGAATGAGAACCAAGATGTTCCAATGGTGACTGCTAATGCCTCAACAAGCCGAACGACTCCGGCAGCATTGGCACCGGCGAAGAAACCCGGAAAATTTTCCGGGATTGATTTCAAGTGCTGGCAACAAAAGATGTTCTTCTATTTGACTACTCTAAGTCTCCAGAAGTTCATCAAGGAAGATGTTCCTGTGTTGTCCGACGAAACTCCAGAAACTGAACACTTTCTCGTCGTTGAGGCGTGGAAGCATTCAGATTTTTTATTCAAGAATTATATTCTAAGCGGGCTGGAAGATACTTTGTATAACGTCTACAGTGGCGTAGAAACGTCAAAGGAACTGTGGACTGCGCTTGAAAAGAAAAAACTGAAGATGCCGGGTTGAAAAAGTTTGTTGCTGCAAAGTTTTTGGACTACAAAATGGTAGATAGCAAGTCTGTTATTACCCAAGTCCAGGAATTGCAAGTGATTATTCACGATTTCCTTGCTGAAGGTATAAATCAAATTAATATTGATGTTGAAAGTAGTAATCTTAGTATTTTTACTAATAAAAATTTTATTGAAGGTCTTGTTATCAATGAAGCATTCCAAGTAGCAGCAATGATTGAGAAATTGCCTCCTTTGTGGAAGGACTTCAAAAACTATTTGAAATACAAACGCAAGGAGATGTCCCATGAAGATCTCATTGTTCGGTTGAGAATCGAAGAGTACAATAAAGCTGCTGAAAAGAGAGGCCGTGGAAACTCAACAATAATGGGAGAAAATATTGTTGAAGAGAACAAGAAGAGGAAGAAGGCTTCTGGACCAAAATATAACCCAAGCAAGAAGCGGTTCAGTGGAAACTGCTACAACTATGAAAAACCCGGAGACAAATCTACGGAGTGTCGTGCTTTGAAAAAAGGCAAGAAGAAGGGTCAAGCAAACATGGTTGAAAAGCATGATGATGTTGATGACTTATGTGCCATGCTTTCCGAATGCAACTTGGTAGGCAATCCTAAAGAGTGGTGGATTGATTCTGGAGCCACTCGCCATGTTTGTGCTCTTAGAGAAGGGTTTGCTACTTATGCCCCTGTTGGACCCGATGAGATGATTTCTATGGGAAATGCTTCAAAGGCCAATATTCAAGGATGTGGGAAGATATTTCTCAAAATGACTTCCGGCAAAGTGGTGACTTTGAACAACGTCCTTCATGTTCCCGAGATTAGGAAGAATTTGGTCTCTACCGGACTTCTTGTTAAAATGGTTTTAAATATGTTTTTGTTTCCGATAAGGTTGTAATAAGTAAGAACGAAATGTTTGTAGGAAAAGGTTACCTCACCGAGGGCCTTTTCAAGCTGAATGTAATGGTTGTTGAGAATAATAATAAAATTTCAGCTTCATCTTACTTACTTGAGTCAAATGAATTATGGCATATACGTTTGGATTATGTCAATTATAAAACCTTACGGAAAATGATTAATTTGGAAGTATTGCCTAAATTTGAATGTGACAAATCAAAATGTCAAGTATGTGTGGAATCTAAGTATGTTAAACATCCTTATAAGTTGGTTGAAAGGAATTCAAATCCTTTAGACTTAATTCACACAGATATTTGTGACATGAAGTAAGTACCATCTTGCGGTGGAAAGAAGTATTTCATAACTTTTATTGATGATAGTACTCGATATTGTTATGTTTACTTACTTAATAGTAAAGATGAAGCAATAGACGCATTCAAGCAATACAAAAATGAAGTTGAAACACAACTTAACAAGAAAATCAAAATGATAAGAAGTGATAGGGGTGGTGAATATGAATCTCCTTTTGCACAAATATGTTTAGAATATGGAATTATTCATCAAACAACGGCCCCTTACACGCCCCAATCCAATGGGATTGCAGAAAGAAAGAATCGTTCATTAAAGGAGATGATGAACGCATTATTGATAAGTTCCGGTTTGCCACAGAACTTGTGGGGGGAAGCCGTACTTACGGCTAGTCGAATACTAAATCGTGTACCCCATAGCAAAACACAATCCATTCCATATGAAAAATGGAAAGGAAGGAAGCCCAACTTGAATTATTTTAAAGTGTGGGGGTGTTTGGCAAAAGTGCAAGTTCCTAAACACAAAAGGGTAAAAATAGGACTGAAAACCTGTTGATTGTGTTTTCATAGGATATGCGACTAATAGTAAAGCATATCGATTTTTGGTTCATAAATCAGAAAATCCCGACATTCATAATAATACGGTTATAGAATCAGATAATGTTGAGTTCTTTGAAAATATATATCCATATAAAAAGGAATGTGATTCGATTAGTGAAGGATCTAACCGACCTCGGGAAGAAGCAAAAGAAAGTACACTTAACCAGAAAGATCCAAGGCATAGTAAACATCAAAGAACGTCTACTTCATTTGGACCAGATTTTGTGACTTTCTTATTGGAAAATGATCCCCAAACATTTAAAGAAGCTATATCTTCTTCGGAATCATTGTTATGGAAAGAGGCAGTCAATAGTGAAATAGAATCCATATTGAACAACCATACATGGGAATTGGTTGATCTTCCTCCTGGAAATAAACCGTTGGGTTCTAAATGGATCTTTAAGAGGAAAATTAAAGATGATGGCACTATTGACAAATATAAGGCAAGACTTGTGGTCAAAGGGTATAGACAACAAGAAGGACTTGATTATTTTGATACATACTCTCCAGTTACAAGAATTACGTCCATACAAACGTTAGTAGCGTTAGCTGTGGTTTATGGTCTTGAAATTCATCAAATGGATGTTAAGAAGGCCTTCTTAAATGGAGAGTTGGAGGAAGAAATATACATGGAACAACTAGAAGGGTTTGTGGTTCCAGGTAAAGAAAAGAAGGTCTGTAGACTTGTTAAGTCCCTTTATGGATTAAAACAAGCACCCAAACAATGGCATGCAAAATTTGACCAAACAATATTGTCAAATGGGTTTAAGATAAATGAATGTGATAAATGTGTGTACATCAAAAATGTTACAAGTCACATAGTCATTGTTTGCTTATATGTGGATGATATGCTCAAAATGAGTAATGACATTGCCAATATAAATGATACTAAGCGTATGCTAACTAGCAAGTTTGATATGAAAGACTTGGGAGTTGCTGATTTAATTCTTGTAATCAAGATCCATAAGACTTATCAAGGTCTGGCGTTTTCACAATCTTATTATATCAAGACAGTACTTGAAAAATTCAAGCACTTGGGCTTTAAAGTTGAAAAGACTCCAATTGACGTGAATCTTGCATTAGCAAAGAACAAAGGCCAAAGCATATCACAATTGGATTATACTCGTGTGTTGGGTTGCTTAATGTACATCATGAACTGTACACGACCAGATATAGCCCGTGCTATAAGTAAATTGAGTCGATATACGAGCAATCCAGGTCAATCTCATTGGATGGCCATGAAACGAGTTTTGGGGTACTTAGTACATACCCAGGACTTTGCTTTTCACTACAATAAATATCCTTCGGTCATTGAGGGATACTGTGATGCAAATTGGATCACCGGATCAACTGATTCCAAGTCCACAAGTGGATATGTATTCACAATTGGTGGAGGAGCAGTATCTTAGAAGTCGTCCAAATAAACTTGTATTGCCCGCTCTACAATGGAGGTTGAGTTCATAGCCTTGGATAAAGCCAGTGAAGAAGTTGAATGGCTCCAAAATTTCTTGGAAGATATTTCATTTTGGCCCAAACCCTTGGCACCAATATGCATACACTGTGATAGTCAAGCGGCAATTGAAGGGCTGGGAGCGTTATGTATAATGGTAAATCTCGTCATATACGATGAAGACATAAAACCGTTAGACAATTACTCGCTAGAGGAATTATCACAATTGACTATGTAAAGTCAAGTGATAATGTGGCGGATCCACTTACAAAAGGCCTAACTGGAGATGTAGTTGAGAAATCATCAAGGGGAATGGGACTATGGCCGAGAACAAGTCATAGTAGCGGTAACTCTACCTAGAAGACTGGAGATCCCAAGATCTAGGTTCAAGGAGATCAAACAAAGTCATTTATGACGGTTCAATATTGTCAAATAAACTTTTGGTCCATTATCTTATAAGACAATGTTCAGTACCAAGGATAAAGCATTAAGGCTTTTTAATGATTTCTAAATTTGATACGGGGTATATCAAATAGTGTATCTACGGGATGACACGTTTAGGAATCACCTATGTAAGTGTGAAGTGTTAGCCGCTTTAAGGAGAATTTTGTAAGGCCAGTTCTCTACGCACTTATGAAACCAGGCAGTGTTCATGGCCGAAACGAACACAACAATGAGAACCAAAGACGGTTAAGGGTTGGTTGTGTGACTTGTAGTTGTCTAGGTATACACCAAAGTTCGACGGTTCAAAGATATCAAATCTACCGATTGATCGAGTATATCCGACATAAGTTCACTGCGGAAAGTTCAAAGAGAAACCTACTTATCCAGATGCAATTAATCCTTACTTGCGAATCACACTATTTTTCATGCATACTTTCGTGATATAGCCATTCCCTATTCATGTGGGGGATTGTTGGGTTTAATTTTAATTAATATATTAAATATTTAAAAGAGGGTGAATGGGAAATGGAGGGAAATAAAATTTTGAGTAAAATTTCAAGTTCCCCCTCCTTGGTAAATGGGCAATGTCCCATATTGGAAGCGGAAGAGATTTGTTATGGGTATATAAGCAATTGCTCTTCTTCTAGCTCTTAAAGAGTTGAGAAGAAAGCAAGCCTCGTGTCGTCGTCGTCGTCGTCGCTCGCTCGGCTCGGATCGGCTTCGGCTTCGGCTATGGCTACGGCTACGGCTATGGCTTCGGCTTCGGATTCGGATTTGGATTTGGATTTGGATTTGGATTTGGTCAAATGATCGATCGATTGATTAACTTTTTGGACCAAATTTATTCGTTAATAGTAAAATATTAATAGAAATGTTATTAAATATTTATTTTAATGACAGAATATTAATATTAAATAAATATTATTATTAAATTCAAATTTTAGTTTTTCTGTTTTTATAACAGAAAATTAACTACCCATCAATTTTCCCTCTTTATTTTCCCTCTTTATTATTGAGTAAATAGTCATTTATGCAATGACATTTATGTTGTAGCAGTTTTGCAGAAACAACCATTCTGAAGAGACTCTTCATATTCAACCCAACTTTTGGCTATAAATACAACACTATTCTGCTCAGAATTACACTACGAATTTTCTGAGTTTCTCCTCCTTTCTTCTGCATACTTTTAGCATCAAACAAAGCAAAAAGTAAGTGTGATTTGCTACCGAACTTTGTGTTCGCTGAAACACTCGGGTTTGAAGTACCACTACACCAGTGTGTAATTCGTTCTATCCTGGGAGGAAATAATCCATAACCTTGGGTACTAGGAGGGGATTAAATTCCTTAAGGAAACATTGTGAATTCTGTGGGCTCGAATTGGTTTCTTCATTTCTGTTTAAGCATATTCTTATTTGTATTTATTTATATATCCAGAATTATTTTACAAATATAGTATAATAACATGCATACTCATACAACTAGCTAGGAGCTTGTATTGGAGGATCCATAGTGACCTGCTCTATTTATTCGATATGTAGTATACGGAGCCTCCTTCCCTAATTTTATCTGTTCTCTGTCTATTTACTTATTTCCAGATAGATATGTTATTGTTAGTTGAGACCATTTATTCTTGTTAGATGCTCGGACGTTGTGACACTGGTTTTAGACGTATCGTAAAATAGTTGTGGTCACGTTTAGAATCTGTCTTGGTTTATGTATTAATGATGCTATTTTGATACTTTTTCGCTTTCATAACTCAGTTAATGACTTAAAAATTTTATTTTTGTTATTGTTATTGAGTGTTGGCTTACCTAGCAAGCAGGTTAAGCGTCATCACAACCTTGATCATTTATTCTTTTGTTTGAATTCACAATTGATTTTAATATAACTTCCAAGAAATTGCCTAACCTTTTTTCTGCGTGATCTCCAAAGAAAGCAATTTGAGGTAATATTTAGAGCAACGCAAATGAGAGGGAAGATAAAAAATCAGAGAAACTATTTTGATCCCAATAATATTAAGATGTAATTTTACAACTGAGTATGTTTAGGAAGGTGGCAATATCGACCAGACAGAGTAAAACATCGCATGCATGAATTTGCCATACGACACTTTTTACTCATCAATCTAGAAGCACATATTTAGCTTGTGGTGGGTCTGCTATCAACATAGCTTCAGCAGGTGGTGAATCCTGTCGGCAGCGATTGATAGCTTCACAGCCACGGTTATATGGCTGTGCTGGTTTTCCTGGATGGCAGTTTTTCCCGGAACTTCCCTTGCGGGAGCATGGGGTTTTATCACCTTCTCTTATTGGACCATAACCAATGTACTTTGCCTCAGAAATTTCTGCAAAGAATGTTAGTGCAATGAATGAAATGAGAAGCACCAGGACATATACTGATCTAGACTTGATGGCCATCTTCCTTATCTGAGATTTAAATATATGGATCTTAATTTCTTATTCTGAATGATGATCAGACTTCAAGGTTTATATAGAAAGGTGTTAATGTATTTCTTTGATTGATTGGAGTGGTATTGCTAATTTTTAGCTCCATCTTACAATTTTTTATGGGAGTACGTTGATATAACATCACAACCAAAAGAACTAAACCGAAGGACTATCTAGCCCCCCCCCCCCCAAACCCCCACCCCCAACAAACAAACTAATTAAAAGTGTTTACAAGTAACACTATAAAACAACCACAACAACAACCTAGTATAATCCCACTTAATGGGGTCTGGGGAGGGTAGTGTGTACGCAGACCTTACCCCTACCCTGGGGTAGAGAATCTGTTTCCAAATAGACCCCGGCATCCTTCCCTCCAAGAATATCACACCTTACTCTTGGGGAGACTTGAACTCACAACCTCTCGTTTGGAAGTGGGGGTTTTTACCATAAAAATGAAAAAAAAAACAGTATTCTCCGGATAACATCTAAATCTTTCCCATATTTATAGGGAGACTTGCATAGTAACAATTTCTTTTCCTACATCTATAATAAGCAGTTTATTGGTTGGAATGTTAAAAGTTCGTGACCATGGAACTACGAGTGCCAGTGTAGCAATATATTCTACGGATAAGGTGAGATTTTTAGGATACAGTTCCTCATTGTGACGGCAAATGATCATTACTTAAAGCAATGAGGTTAAGTCGACTCGTACGATACTACGACAAGCCGTCTAGAGATCTAAGGTAAAATACTTGTTGCTAGGTTAATCACCAATGAATTTTTTATTATGTCAGTGAGTGTCAGTATATTACTTCTGGTGAAAGGTAAGAGAGAACTTTATTATGTTTAGGTCTAAGAAGCCGAAAATTATTTCAGTGAATTAGTGTAATTGATGGATTTATATTTAAAAAATAATGATATAAATGTTCTAAATATTTATATTTTGACTTACATTTTACTTGTCTTTTCATTTAAAATGATCAAGAGCATGATTTATGTAACTATTTATTACTTTAATATAAAAATATTGGTTGCATAGTATTTTTTCGTAAAATCTATTCAGGAACTTAAGCTAGAGAGAGTTTATAACACTTATCGAGTATTATGATGGTGTAACTAGCCCTCAAAGGCCCCTCTTGTCACAATGTCAAAATCTCACCTTAGGATATCTTGATGACACCTAGTTGCTAAGACTAGGTTAGCCTATTACACATTGAGAAGTTGGCAAAAATAACAACTAAGGCGTTAAATTAAACCAATAAATATCAAATTAAAACCAAACGAGACGATAGTCATATAATTCCTACAGTCGTCGATACAGAATCGTAAGCTTTAAAGAAGTACAGTATGAATTTCTATATACAACACTATTTTGTATAAAGATAAATAGCAGTAGAGACAATAGTGGAAGGTGACTCCGAGAGCTTCAAGCATGTATACCTTGAAGTCTCCGAAATGTCTGGTCAACTTACTGGTGCCCAGCACGAGCAGAAGTATCTGGATCTGCAAAAAAAATATAAAAAGTACAACACAAACGGTACCAAATACGTACCAAATCCAATATCGGTAGAATAGTGATGAGATCGGGTCAAGATACCTGCTAGATATAGAAAGTATGTGCATAATAATTATATAATATAAAAACGGGGAATTAAAGAGAAATAAATGACAATAAACTAATTTATCAATACTAGGCTAATAACGGGAATTAATGCAACAAATGAAAATTAAGAGTGAACATATAATAAAAGTAACAAATGATAAAATACAGTAATACAAGAGAAATTAAATTAAGGAAAATAATACAACAATCTATCAAAGCAACAAGCTTTCCTAGAATATACAACAAGAACATACTGAGGTACAACACTTCAAATTCACATTTCACATATCACGATCACAATCTTCCTTATATCGCCTCACGAGTCTTGCATTTAGTTTTAAAATATTTGTTCAAAAATAGCTTCGTGCTCTTCAGCCCCCTTATCTTGCTGCGTGGCTCCTAGTAATTCCCTTACTATCAAGACCTGCATAAGTCTTACCTTATCTCGCCGTATGAGTATCAATACACCGCCCTTATACTGTCACATGCACATCAATATCAACAACCAAATAATAAACTTGCACCACTCGTGCCCATATTCCACAACAATGTCAAAATTAACAATACCAATATCACCACAACACATAGCCCACGGCTCAATTACAATATGCACAAGAATCTCAATAATAAGAAAATACATTGAAAAATAACTCAAAAAGGACAGATATTCCAATAATCAACAACTTCAACCAAAAGATATGTTATTATCTCTCAATAACTACAACTTTATTAAACCCAACAATGAAAGATATTTCCATGAAATGACCATTCCGATTCAAATGCATAACATAAGTTCGACAATAAGAGTGGTAATATGAAATAGGAAATACTACTAAATGTATGAGAATAACTCAACAATAAAAGATATAGCATGTAATAACAACTACTATTTAATGCATATGAGAGTAACCTCGAAAATGGAAAATGGAACATGTAATAACAACTTCAATTAAAGCACGTAAGAATAAACTTAACACATAAAAGATAGAACAAATAACAACAACTTCAATTAATTGCTTATAAGTAACCTAAGAATTTAAACCGGTCAAATGTCACATATAAGTCCGTTTACACACTCATCATCTCATGTACACGCATTTTATATAATTCAAACAGTACAATCAAACCCAATTCTAAGAGCTAGTTTATCACGACCCAAGATCCGCTAGTCGTGATGGAACCTAACCCAACCCGCTAGATAAGCCAACTAATATCTATTCAATTCCATTAAAGTCAACCAAAAAGTTAAATAGAGAATTTTACTGAATTTTATACATTCCCCAAGGACTGGTAGTACAAATCATGAGCTTCTAAGAATAGTGTTGACAAAGCTGATATGAATAAAAATACATCTTTTGTTTGAAAACTACATAAATAGAGTTTTATAATTCTAAAGTTATCATGAACAAGAGGCATCTACAACAAAGACATAGGTACGCCTTCAAATCCAATAACCATCGAACGCAGCAATATCAACTTACGGGGTCTGCACACAATGTGCAGGAAGTGCAGTTTGAGTACAACTGATCTCATGTACTCAAAAAGTAACAAAACATCATGTTGAAAGCACCGACGAGCTGGAGCATAGGTAGAGTCCAACACAAATAATCAACAGTAGTTCATACAATGTGGATCACATAGCAAGGATAACAATCTCAAAGATAAAATGTTCAGCTTTTGCACAGTTTCCCAAAAATAATTCCGCTAGCCAGAATATCAGCAAAACTACAAATCCTTTATCAAAATCATCAAAAACAATTTGAGGTAGTTTGAAAACTGTAATTTTTCTAAAAATAATTGTCACAATTAATTTAGATGTTTCATTTTCTTTCTAGATAACAAGTGTGAAATTCCTCTCTATGCCACATATCAATGTGTGTAAAAGTCATGAATGACGTGCTACGGTACAACATGAGAAAAAATGTATCTCTATTCATATATGTCATATATGCATGCCAATGTCATGTATCTCAGAGATGAATCATGTACTCACACTCTCTGAGTATTGAATCTAATTGTCTCACACTTTTCACTCATCATGCTCAACCACTCAAATTTGTATATGGATCATTTGGCCCAGGGAATATCTATCCCGGAATATATACATCAGTGACATCAGTCACTCAGTACCAATGAAGGCCAATCCGATCCCATGGAGAAGATACATCTCCAGGTATATAAATGCTCCAGACAAGATTAATGTCCAGGAAAGACCCATCCCACAATATAATATCATTCGCGCTTACTGGGGTTGTATTACAGACTCCGAAGCAATGATATGATGTGCCAACGAATAATAAATGAGACTAATATATGACATAAATTCACGAATATGACTGAGTATAAAATATCAATGAAATCAATTAGATAAGAATAAGAAACGACCATTATGGGTCCCAAAAATATCAACATAAAATATAAAAATTATATTTAGCATGATGTACAACTCAATTACTTTATCACGTGAAAACACAAATATCAACAAACTGAGCCACTGAATAGTGCCCTGGAAATAATAGAGTCATAACTCACAGGGTGCAAGCCCAAATACTCGTCACAGTAACGACCCCGCTGGTTATTTTACATTTTCGAACCTCGTTCCCTTAAATAATATTTTTCACACTTGCTTTAACTAATTTATGACTTGCGGGGACGGGTGGTTTAGAAGTTAGAAGAGTTTTGAGCAATAATAATACTAGTTGCTTCATTAAGTTTTTTTAAAAAGGCCAAGTTTGACCTCGGTCAATATTCTGGGAAAACGGACCCGGAATCGTGATTTGACAATTTCTGAGGGTCAGTGAAAGCAGAAGCTTTCACTGACCCGGCCCAATTCTCCCAGTTTCGCAGAAGCGGCCCAAGGACCGTAGAGGTAGTTCCGTCTATGTGGCCCCCAGACTACAGAAGTGGTCGAGCCCCAACTTCCAAAAGCAGCAGAAGCAGCCATTTTCCACATAAGCGGATTTCGAATAAGCTAAAATACTTCTGCATATGCGAAAATAGCCAGGGACAGAAAGGTTATTTAGTACGAGCTCAAGCTCATTTCTTTCACATTTCTCTCAACACTTAAAACAAATTTAGTGATTCCAAAAAGGAGGTTTCAACATAACATTACAATGTAAGTAATCCCATTCACTTTTAGTTCAAATACATACACATTAGGTAGATTTAACACCCAAAATTAGGTAAAATCTAGGAATTTGAGCTAGACCTAGAGTTTAATGAAAACTAAGGTTTATCAGATAAATTGCCATGTAATGAACTAGAAATCATATATTTGTGATCCTTAGGTGATAGAGAACAACTTCCTTCGGAAAATCTTAGAATCCGGACACATGGGCCAGGGATTTAGGAAACATGTGTAAATGGTTAGAAAATTGTTTAAATGGTTAGAATTCGATCTTGTAAGCCTTTATTTAATAGTTATTACTTTATTTGATTAGTTTGGGATTTTTCGGCTTTGAATTAAGGACTTGAGCTCGTTCTTGAACACTGGGAGTGCACTTTGGAGCGAGGTGAGTCTCTTTTCTAACCTTGTAAAAGGGAATTGTCCCCACAGGATTGGAAATGAGCAATCGTTGCTAAATGCGGGGGCCACGTACGTACTAGGTGATGAGAGTCTGTGCGTAGCTACAATATGATAATTGTTCGTGTAGTTTAGGACCCATGTCATGTCTAATTAGGAAATACATCTTATTTTAAATTGCCAATATGGTCATTTATGATTTGCTAGAGACTTGAGGAAATGAAAAGTGAACATATGAGTTTGTTGAGCCTTGGTAGGAATTCCCTTATATGTAATTGAGCCTTATGTGCTTTCTTGATATTTTTTTGATGATTATGGATCGGGCAGATCACCTCGGTGAGAATAGATACATCTATGGTTCGTGCCGCTAGACCTTCGGTAGTGCACAATTTACTTTCTATTGGAGCGGGCCATCGACCTTGGCATGATTGTGCATGATTTATATGCTTACATTTAGTTATGACTTGATCACTCATAATAGAGTCGTGTTATGGGAAAACCTAATAGAGTCGTGTAGATTGGTACGAAGATGTCTGTATTTATCTTCGAGAGGCTATAGGGTTTTAGGAAAGACTACTCTCTTTTCATTTTCCATCGTGTAGTGGTCAGTGTACTAAGTTTTCTCTTCTATTCTCTCACAAATAGTGAGGACGCGTACCACCGATGTTTTAGACCTAGGAGGAGCTGCTCCCCCCGTTGCTAAAGGCTGAGGGAGAGGCCGAGGGAGGGCACATGCCTGTGGTAGTGTCACGACCCCAAATCCGGTCGTGATGGCGCCCAGCACATTGCTAAGCCAGCCTGACCAATCAACATCAACAACGGAGCTAGAAGCTCTATTTAACCCATTTAAGCATTTCAAAATATGAAACAATAGTAATACTTATACTAACGATGGGGAAACCAAGTCCCAAAATACCCCAACTCCCATAGACCAAGGGTCAAGAGTCATGAGCCTCTACTGAACATGAGTGTATAAAGGTTTACAAGATACCAAGTGCGGAAAGAAAAGTCAATACAAAAATCAAGACAGTAAGAAGGAATATCGGGTCCTGCGGACTCTGCAGCTACCTCGTATATCCCACGGATGTCGCCTCGCACAGCTACTGGATCACTGCTGAGAGGTACCTGGATCTGCACACAAGGTGCAGGGAGTAAAATGAGTACTGCCAGACTCAGTGGTAATAAACAAGGGTAAGAGAGCGCAGATAAGAAATCCGCAATAAAGCACTATGTAAAGCTATAATCAGCTACCCTGTCATAGAATCAATCTTCACTGTACCTGTACCAACAAATACCAATAAATAGCATAACAGCTAGCGGATGTAGCTAAATGCAATGCAATGCATGATATGACCGCTACGGCGTGTAGCCCGACTCCAATTTTGGGTACCCGTGCTCATTGTGGGGGTTCAGACTCCGGAGGGGCTCCTACAGCCCAAGCACATCTCATAGAGATATTCTTGCGGCGTGCAGTCCGATCCAACATATATCTCGCTGCGGCGCGCAGCCCAATCCACTACTAGTCAGCTAATATGCAGATACAACCTCGCGGGCTCAAAAATAGTTTTTGAAAACTCTTTTATCATTTTTCAGTTGGAAAACAGTAATACCAAGTTCCAGAGATTGGAAAATAGCTGTGGACTAGTAGTAAACTAGCATGTCTATATGATAAGACAATGATAACGATCCTCGCGGGATCCAATAACTGGCTCACGGCCCACATGTATACTCAACCGCCCAAGAAGGGGTTCCTCGGCTCAAGAGTGGCCATTATCACAATATATATATATATGCAACCATCCGAGAAGGAGGTTCGACGGCTCTAGAATAGCCAATAATACAGTATCAACAGGTCGGACTAATATATAGTCTCCAGTTCATGATCGACCCCGCACTCTCAAGAGTGTGTGTGTCTCGCCGCTATACAGCGTCACAAAGTGGTATACCGGGGTTTCGAACCCGCCGGTCATCACCCACATCTATTACTCACCTCAATACGGCGCGACGACTACTCCGCAATGCCCTTGCCACGAGAATCAAGCTCCGCACGCGTAGAATCTGATCAAATACAGGTAGAAATACAACAAATTAGGCCAATAGGACGACACCCAATCAATACAACTCGATTTACATCAAAATTCCCAAAGTTGTCAAAACCCGACTATCGGTACGCTTATCGAAAAATCACGAAAGTCACATATTCGGAACCCTCATCTCAATACGAGTCTAAGCATATCAATTTTACCAAATTCGGACTCCATTTGCCCATTCGAAACCTTGATTTTCTAAAGTTCAAGCCTAGGGCTAAATCCTCCGTAAATTACCCCAAATTCCTCCATATTCATGATATAATTGCATAATATTATCAATACTAATCATAGTTTAAGTCCATAGTTGATTACCCGATGATTTCCCTTGAATTTCTCTTCAAAATCGCCCAAATCGCCTCTAAAGCCGAGACCCAAATGTGTGAAATGTTCTGAAATTTTTCTAACTTCTGATACACTTACTTACAGCGATTTTCGCTTCTGCAGAATATTTTCCGCTCCTACGAGTCCGTATCCGCGACCAAAGGGTCGCTTCAGCGGTTCCAGGCCGAGCCGGCCACTTCCGCTTCTGCGAGCAAAGGGCCCCTTAAGCGCCTCCGCTTCTGCGACGGAACTTCCGCTTCTGCGGAAACATCCGCTTCTGCGCTCCAGAGTCCGCTCCTGCGGACTCGCCCAGGCGGTCAAATGTCCGCTTCTGCGGACCATTCCCATTTTCTTCTCGTCCGCTTCTGCGATCACTGGCTCGCACCAGCGGTGCCGCTTCAGCGGAAAGGAGTCCGCTTCTGCGGAGCCAAGCGCCCCTGCGCCCCTCGTCCGCTTCTGCGGACTCGCTCCTGCGCCCATAATTCCGTAGGAGCGGAAACAACAGAAACAGGATCCCAACCTGCAATTTCCATGATTTTCTTCCGTTTAACCATCCGAAAACACCCCGAGGCCCCCGGGACCCCAACGAAAACCACCAACATACTCCAAAATACGATACGAACTTGTTCCAATCATAAAAACACCATCCTAAACATTAAAATCACCAATTACACACGGATTCAAGCCTAAATTCTTTAAAACATTCCGAATTACACAATCAATCAAAAACCCGACTAAACGACGTCCGAATGACCTGAAATTTTGCAGGCACATCCAAAATCACCTAACGAAGCTACTGCAATTGTCGGTATTCCATTCCGACCCCCGGATCAAAATCTCACCTACCGTTCGGATTTCGCCAAAATTCAACCTTAGCCAATTCAAGCCTATTTCTACACGGGCCTCCAAATTCAATTCCGATCGCTCCCTTAAGTCACAAATCACCTCCCGGAACTAACCGAATCATCAGAATCCGATTTCGAGCCCTCTAACCAAATAGTCAACTCCGGGTTGACTTTCCTTATTCAAGTTTCCTTCACAAAGGCTATATGCCTCATTTTCAATCAAATTCACTCCTAACTCACCCGATAGACTCTAACACTGATATAAAAGCATAAAACATACAATTTCAACATAACGGGGTGGTAATTCCCGTGACAACGGGCCGGGTCGTCACATTCTCCCCTCTTAAGCAAACGCTCGTCCTCGAGCGGGTCAAGAATCATACCTGAAGTCTCAAACAAGTGAGGATATCTGCTCCGCATCTCCCGCTCGACCTCCCAAGTGGCCTCCTCCACGGGTCGACCTCTCCACCGAACCTTAACTGATGCAATCTCCTTAGACCTCAATTTTCTCACCTGACGTCCCAAAATGGCAATAGGCTCCACATCATAGGATAGATCACCATCAAGCTGAATGGTGCTGAAATCTAATACATGAGACGGATCTCCAATGTACTTCCGGAGCATAGACACATGGAATACTGGATGAACGCTGGATAAGCCGGGCGGCAAGGCCAACTCATATGCCACCTCTCCAACTCTCCTAAGTATCTCAAAAGGACCAATGTACCCGGGACTCAACTTTCCTTTCTTCCCAAACCTCATGACACCCTTCATAGGTGAAATCTTCAACAATACTCTGTCACCAACCATGAAAGACAACTCTCAAACTCTACGGTCCGCATAACTCTTCTGACGAGACTGTGCTGTACGAAGCCTCTCCTGGATCAACTTTTCTCTATCCAGAGCATCCTGGACTAACTCGGTCCCTATCAATCTAACCTCACCAGGCTCAAACCATCCCACGGGGGATCTACACCGCCCGCCATACAATGCCTCATACGGGGCCATCTGAATACTCGACTGATAACTGTTGTTGTAGGCAAACTCAGCAAGTGGTATGAACTCATCCCACGAACCACCAAAATCAATCACACAAGCTCGCAACATATCCTCCAGAGATCTGAATAGTGCGCTCAGACTGTCCGTCTGTCCGGGGGTGAAATGTTGTACTCAACTCAACCCGTGTACCCATCTCTCGCTGAAATGCTCTCCAAAACTGAGAAGTGAACTGAGTACCCCTGTCGGATATGATAGACACTAGGACCCCATGCAACCGAACAATCTCTCGAATAAAGATCGATGCCAACCGCTCCGATGAGTAGGTAGTACTAACTAGAATAAAGTGAGCTAACTTGGTCAGTCTATCCACAATCACCCATACAGAATCAAACTTCCTCGCCGTCCGAGGGAGTCCAGTAACAAAGTCCATAGTGATCCTCTCCCATTTCCACTCAGGAATAACAATGCGCTGAAATACACCACCGGGCCTCTGATGCTCGTACTTAACCTGCTGACAGTTGAGGCACCGTGCTACATGTCCGACAATGTCCATTTTCATCTTTCTCCACCAATAGTGCTGTTTCAAATCTTGATACATCTTAGCGGCTCCTGGATGGATAGAATACCGCGAGCTATGGGCCTCCTCCAGAATCAACTCACGAAGGCCATCAACATTGGGCACACATATCCGGCCCCGCATCCTCAATACGCCGTCACTATCAATGGTGACATCTCTAGCATCATCATGCTGAACTCTGTCCCTCAGGACAGCCAAATGTGGATCATCATACTGGCGCTCACGAATACGATCATATAGAGATGATTCACGTCCAAGCAACGGTCGTAGTCAATATAACTTGGTTTAATAAGTCCAAGATCGATCCCACAGAGAATTAACCTATCAATCACAACTTTCACAACCCAAGAGTACTTATGAATCAAGTTCCCAAAATTTAGAATATCTTTGTGTATGATTTTCGAATATCTAATTTGCAAGAATTAAAGAATGCTTTAAAAGAAAGGATGGAATGTTAAATAAAATAATATAGAGAAAGACTAAGGTATTGATTTCCCCTATTGACGGAATCCCTTATCGTTATGCTCATACAAATTGTTAATATATTCTATCAATCATGAACGCTATGTGTATCGTAACCCTCTCCCGAGCAATTACAATAATTTACTAGTGCACTCTCCCGAGCTACCCTAGCTAGCTTTAATTTGAATAGTTCACTTTAGATTGCACCCAAGACTTCGTTATTCCTAACCCCGTCTTTACGCCTAAAATTATAGATTCCTCTAATAACCTAGGTGTGGTGTTGTTCAACAATAAACCTAAATATGCAATCTTTTCCAAGTTATGCACACTAAATAGGCACAGCTAATTGGGGATCCTACCAATTAACTACAATAAGAATGAAGTTGAACAAATAGAAATCTAAATCACAATTTGTAATCACATAAACGATAAGTTCATCTATCTATAGGTTCCATCAAAACCTTAGAAAAGAATTTAGCTACTCATGCTTGAAGAAACAAGAATAATAATTGAAATCATAAAGAATTGCTTGATATAAAATAATAGAAAGAGTTTGAGAGGAATCTCTCCTACTAAAACCTTGCAAAAGTATTGAAGAAATAATGTACATGCCTCTATGGGGCAAACTAGGAGTTTATATAGAGGTTTTAGGGCTAAAAAAACTAAGTTTGAGTACAATTAGGACTGCTGCTGCGGCGACTTCCGCGGTTCGTTCGCGGCCGCGGACGGACCGCGAACAGTAAAACTTCAGAGAGCCAGTTTTTCCGCGGTTCATCCGCGGTCGCGGCGAAACCGCGGTTTTTCACCCTGTTCCGTTGCGAATTTGGAAAACCTCAAAACATGAAAGTTGTAGCCCTTTGAATTATATTTCCAACCATATATTATGGAGCCCAAATGGAGTTCTGAGCGAAAAGTTATGTCCAATATACTAAACGGTGCACAATATGCCTCATCCATTCTTCGCTTGTTCTACACTTATCAAATTTGACCCCCGAACTCGATCCCGGCTTAATTCCTTGAGCTTTTACTCAGACTTCAAAGCTCCAAATCACTTAAATTCATTCCATAACATCCATATAGCTCGGAATCGCACCTTCCCGGCTACTTTCAACATATGTTCTTGACTTGTACCACACTTTGGCCTTTTTCACCATCTTTTGACCCCAAAACTTGCTCTTTTAGTCTTCATTAGCTCATGTGTACCTATAACACACTAAGAACACTAATAAAAGAATTTCTTCATCATAAACAATATCAAAACAACAATAAAGCGTGATTATTTAGGGCATAAATCTAGTCAAATTCACCTATTATCAATACCCCACACTTAAACCTTTGCTCGTCCTCGAGCAACCTTAATCACACTTTAGGCCAATTTTATTTATGTCTCCCCCAAATTATATCACAAAAGCTATTTTTCATGATTAACCTAAGATATGCACAATCCTTACCTAACCGTAAACTCTCATGCCAGCACATTATTGTTTACTCTAATTATTACCAAAAACTTGCAAATTTACCTTCTTCCTCTTGAGTTACACACCCTTACATAGTTCATTGAGAGAAGTTCCCACACATAAATAATTCATAACATGGAACTTATAAATATCGGAAAAATTCACTCACTCTCAACAAAGAACATTCATATGCATACGGACACACCATAGGCTTGCCCCTAGTGTAATACTCCACTAATCGAGTTATTCAATCATAGATCAAGAGGTCTTTAAGGGTTGTAATGAAGGCTATGGGACGGGTAGGATACTTTTGGTTATAGTGACTAGCCTCCCTAAGCACTTTTCTTTTCTTTTTCACAACTTCCCTTTTTGTTTACTTCCTTATGTCTCCCATAAACATACCTTCACCTTTCTTCAATTTTAACCCCTACTTTTCTTTTATTGATGTAGCTGGCCTTTCTAAAATTTTATTCAATATAGCTCTTTTTCTCAGAATATTTTTCATTGCCTTGCAATACATTTACATTATTTTGGCCAGCTCACTATTTTCTACCATTCATTCTTGATTTCCCTTTTCAATTTTCCTTCACCCCACACTTAAACTTTTGCATATTCATTACAATACAAGTGCTTCTAGGAGGTAAAGTAGAACAAATATAATAATTTGAAGAACATTCAAGGGTTATCAAAAAAAAAAGGCTTTAAGCTCAAAGGGTTAATTAAGATATAATGTACGGGTGAATTCATGTCTATTGGTATATGGGGTTACACAAAGAAATGCCTCTATCCTTTCTACAACCAAACAACTTCTATTTCGCTTTGCAAACACACGGGGCAAGTTCTAGGCATCATGTACAACATACAATGTAAGTAAAACCTCACACACACATGGCATGCAACTCATTTGGAATTCAGTTTATCTACAAAGTCCTATCGATGTTCAAGCAAGCATTATTGTGCAATTTAAGGCATATTAAGATTCTACAATCAAGCTTAGAAGATACATTCTCAAGTTCAATTTACGCTTTTGCTAATGTGCATATTCGGGGTTACATGTTGCCCTTTTGTCCTCTAATCCTAGTCTAATCCTAAGAAAAGAAAAATCTACCTAACCCGGTTCAATAAAAACCCTTGGAAAAGAACCGTGGTCAAAAGAAAAACCAAGGGGAGATGATACACTACCTAGAAAAAGAAAATAAAAGAAAGAAAAATTCATACGTGGACTACTTCCCTCAAGAGTACTTGTCATAAATAGTCCGTCATAAGGAAGAGTCCTCTACTCATATTTTTGTATTTTTTTTTAAAAACTTTCTATTTTTTTTTTGTTTTTAATCCGACTTAGACCCTTAAGAAACCCGTCGCCAAGTGTCTATCATCGGGCCAAGCCAACTATTTATATTAACAACTAAAACTAATATATATAACATATAATACAAGATAAGTCTCCCACCCCACACTTAAAATCATGCCATGTCCTCATGGCATAATAATACATGTATAGCATAGAAGGGTGAGAAAACTTACCTGGGATCTACCCCGTGTCTAGCCAATTTATCACTTTCTTTTTCATCCTATCCTTCATATTCGGTTTTAGCCTTCTTTTGCGTTTCCTGGAAGGTTTGTGCCCCTCTTCCCGGAGAATCTTGTGCATGCAGTATGCAAGGCTGATCCCTTTTATGTTTGCCATGGTCCAACCATTGGCAGCTTTACATTTCTTGAGTACCTGTAATAACTTTTGGGCCTGCACATCTAGCAAACCAGATGAAGTAATAACAGGTAAAGTGGAGTTAGGGCCTAGAAATTCATACCTGAGATGAGATGGTAGTGGTTTAAGCTCCAGCTTTGGTGGCTCTTCTATGGATGATTTTGCAGGAGGGGTCTCTCTTTTCTCTAAGTGTAGAGGCTCGAATTCAAGCCCTCTCTCCCAAAACCCCTTGCCTTCCAGAGATAGTACCCATTCTGCTAAACTTTCACCATTTACCTCTTCCATGTTCATCAGGCATGCTTGAAGTGGATCTTCGATGGTCAACTCTGCATCATCTATCTCCACTATCACATCAACCGCATCAATGAGAGAGCAATTTGCGAACTCACTAGGGCGCCTCATGGATTTTTGCACATTGAATATGATTTCCTCATCATTCAACCTCATCTTGAGTTCCCCAGTCTCACAATCAATTAGAGCTCTCCCGGTGGCTAGGAATGGTCTTCCTAAGATTATAGGAACTTCTTCGTCGACCTTGCAATCAAGAATAACAAAATCGGCGGGAAACACGAACTTCCCAACCTGGATTAGCACATCATCTATAATACCAAATGGACGTTTAACCGTCCTGTCAGCAAGCTGTAAAAGCATAGAGGTGGGTCTGGCTCTCCCAATACCTAACCCTTTATAAATAACTAAGGGCATGAGGTTAATGCTTGCCCCCAAATCACACAATGCCTTTGCAAAGGCATAATTCCCTATAGTGCATGGGATGGTGAAGCTACCTGGATCAGATAGCTTCTCAGCTATGGGTCTGGAGACCACTGCACTACAAGTCTGGGTAAGGGTCACGGTGGCCAAGTCTTGGAAATCAAATTTCCGCGACATCAATTCCTTCATCATCTTAGCATAACCAGGCATTTCTTT
Organism: Nicotiana noctiflora; assembly: GCA_032618575.1. NCBI lineage: Eukaryota > Viridiplantae > Streptophyta > Magnoliopsida > Solanales > Solanaceae > Nicotiana > Nicotiana noctiflora. Next base: position 127,345 of record JASVEL010014219.1, on the reverse strand, counting down.
TAAAGCTTCAATTAATGGAATGTTTACCTGGATTTGCTTGAGCATTTCGAAGAACTTTTTGTATTGCTCCTCTTTCTGGTGTTTGGCCAACCTTTGGGGGAATGGTGGTGGAGGCCTCTTCTTCCCGGTGACTTGGGACTTTTCTTTTTCTATCACTTTCTCATTAATCTGCTGCTCTACCTGTTCAGCTACTTTTTCCGTTCCCTGCTGCATCTCTTTATTTTCAGCAACTGGCTGGACCGTAATTTCTGTCAACCCGGTGGACTCATCCAGTTCAATGGGCAATGGAATGAGTGTCTCAGCTTGTGTGTCGATTTTCTCACTTTCTTTCTCAGCATCAAGATCTCTACCACTTCTCAGAGTCACTGCCATTATCCGCTTTGGGACTTGGTCTTTTGGGTTTGTTTGTGTATCTGCAGGCAATGTCCCTTGAGGACGATTGTTGAGAGACATAGCAATCAGGCCCACCTGTATTTCAATATTCTTGATGGCTGCATCATGGGCATCTATCCTCTCATTGGTTTTGGCATTCGACCCGATTACCTGTTGCATCATAGCTTTCAACTCTGTAAACCCATCGCCATGTCTACCTCCATGTGGTGGTGGAGGTGGATGATATCCCTGCTGCTGATTGCCGAAATTCTGAGATCTAGGATATGGAGCCATATTGTGTGGTGGCCTCATACCTGCTGCATTATACTGTAGTTGTGGAGGCTTGTATTGTTGTGGAGCCTGCTGACCCCAACTCGGATTACCCTATTGCTGCCCTCCATAATTAGCCACATAATTCATGTCTTCATGCTGGTGATGATGTTCTTGGTCTGCAGCCCATGGATTACCTATGCGTTGGCTAATGCAAGATGTGCACAAACCACCATTGGTTGTGTCTACAATGTGAACCTGCTGCTTGACTCTTGATTCTTCCACCTTCTTTGTTAGGATGCTCATTTGTGTCAATAAAGTTGCCACGTTCTCCTCCAGAGTGTTGGATGGATCCCGAGGTACAGAGTGTACTACTGGTGTGATAGGAGCATTCCTGGACGTCCACCCGGAATTTTGAGCCATCTTGTCTAGCAAATTTTGGCCCTCTCTCCAAGTCTTGCTCAGGAAAAGCCCCACCTGCTGAAGCATCTACAATATTCTTCATACTGTCTGAAAGTCCCATGTAGAACCTTTGACCCAACATCTGTTCGGGAATCCCATGGTGAGGACACATAACAAGCATGCCTTTGAATCTCCCCCAAGTTTCATGTAGTGTTTCCAATGGTTTTTGTTTGAAGCTCACAATCTCATCAATTTGTTGAGCTGTTTTGTTGGGTGGATGAAACTTGTTGTGGAATTGTTTGACTAACTCATACCAAGTTGCAATGGAGTTTATTGGGAGTGAGTTTAGCCATATCTGTGCTGCTCCTGTAACTGAGAATGGAAAAAGTAGTAATCCGATAGCTTCCGGAGTTACATTCGGTTGCCTTTGTGTTTTGCATATTGATAGAAAGTTTTTGAGGTGCTGCTGTGGATCTTCAACCTGAGACCCAGAGAATAATCCCTTGTTTTGCAACAAGTGAAGCATGTTGTTGGTAATCTGGAAAGACTCAGCTTGAATTGCTGGCACAACGATGGCAGTTGCCAAATTATCCGCTGTGGGTTGTGCCCAGTCGAACAATGCACCTTCTTGTGCCTCCTGTGCCTCTTGCATGTTTAGCCCGGCTTGCTGGTTTGAGCGTTCATGTCACCCATGTCGAAGTCTAGTTTGATTGGTTGTTGAGATTGTTGAATTTGTTTGATGGCTTTGTTACGTGCCCGGAAGGTTTGCTCGGGGTCTGAGAGTCCTTCAATTAGTTCTCCAGTCCTTGCAGATTTTCTAGGCATGCACCTGAATACCCAAATCAACAAACGTCAAAATATTCAATGTAGAGTGTAGAAAGAACCTGAATACACAAGAATCTTGAAGTTCTGGCAATGGCAATTGATAATTCCGTTAATTCCCCGACAACGGCGCCAAAATTGATTCACGTCCAAGCAACGGTCGTAGTCAATATAACTTGGTTTAATAAGTCCAAGATCGATCCCACGAGAATTAACCTATCAATCACAACTTTCACAACCCAAGAGTACTTATGAATCAAGTTCCCAAAATTTAGAATATCTTTGTGTATGATTTTCGAATATCTAATTTGCAAGAATTAAAGAATGCTTTAAAAGAAAGGATGGAATGTTAAATAAAATAATATAGAGAAAGACTAAGGTATTGATTTCCCTATTGACGGAATCCCTTATCGTTATGCTCATACAAATTGTTAATATATTCTATCAATCATGAACGCTATGTGTATCGTAACCCTCTCCCGAGCAATTACAATAATTTACTAGTGCACTCTCCCGAGCTACCCTAGCTAGCTTTAATTTGAATAGTTCACTTTAGATTGCACCCAAGACTTCGTTATTCCTAACCCCGTCTTTACGCCTAAAATTATAGATTCCTCTAATAACCTAGGTGTGGTGTTGTTCAACAATAAACCTAAATATGCAATCTTTTCCAAGTTATGCACACTAAATAGGCACAGCTAATTGGGGATCCTACCAATTAACTACAATAAGAATGAAGTTGAACAAATAGAAATCTAAATCACAATTTGTAATCACATAAACGATAAGTTCATCTATCTATAGGTTCCATCAAAACCTTAGAAAAGAATTTAGCTACTCATGCTTGAAGAAACAAGAATAATAATTGAAATCATAAAGAATTGCTTGATATAAAATAATAGAAAGAGTTTGAGAGGAATCTCTCCTACTAAAACCTTGCAAAAGTATTGAAGAAATAATGTACATGCCTCTATGGAGCAAACTAGGAGTTTATATAGAGGTTTTAGGGCTAAAAAAACTAAGTTTGAGTACAATTAGGACTGCTGCTGCGGCGACTTCCGCGGTTCGTTCGCGGCCGCGGACGGACCGCGAACAGTAAAACTTCAGAGAGCCAGTTTTTCCGCGGTTCATCCGCGGTCGCGGCGAAACCGCGGTTTTTCACCCTGTGCCGTTGCGAATTTGGAAAAACTCAAAACATGAAAGTTGTAGCCCTTTGAATTATATTTCCAACCATATATTATGGAGCCCAAATGGAGTTCTGAGCGAAAAGTTATGTCCAATATACTAAACGGTGCACAATATGCCTCATCCATTCTTCGCTTGTTCTACACTTATCAAATTTGACCCCCGAACTCGATCCCGGCTTAATTCCTTGAGCTTTTACTCAGACTTCAAAGCTCCAAATCACTTAAATTCATTCCATAACATCCATATAGCTCGGAATCGCACCTTCCCGGCTACTTTCAACATATATTCTTGACGTGTACCACACTTTGGCCTTTTTCACCATCTTTTGACCCCAAAACTTGCTCTTTTAGTCTTCATTAGCTCATGTGTACCTATAACACACTAAGAACACTAATAAAAGAATTTCTTCATCATAAACAATATCAAAACAACAATAAAGCGTGATTATTTAGGGCATAAATCTAGTCAAATTCACCTATTATCAATACCCCACACTTAAACCTTTGCTCGTCCTCGAGCAACCTTAATCACACTTTAGGCCAATTTTATTTATGTCTCCCCCAAATTATATCACAAAAGCTATTTTTCATGATTAACCTAAGATATGCACAATCCTTACCTAACCGTAAACTCTCATGCCAAGCACATTATTGCTTACTCTAATTATTACCAAAAACTTGCAAATTTACCTTCTTCCTCTTGAGTTACACACCCTTACATAGTTCATTGAGAGAAGTTCCCACACATAAATAATTCATAACATGGAACTTATAAATATCGGAAAAATTCACTCACTCTCAACAAAGAACATTCATATGCATACGGACACACCATAGGCTTGCCCCTAGTGTAATACTCCACTAATCGAGTTATTCAATCATAGATCAAGAGGTCTTTAAGGGTTGTAATGAAGGCTATGGGACGGGTAGGATACTTTTGGTTATAGTGACTAGCCTCCCTAAGCACTTTTCTTTTCTTTTTCACAACTTCCCTTTTTGTTTACTTCCTTATGTCTCCCATAAACATACCTTCACCTTTCTTCAATTTTAACCCCTACTTTTCTTTTATTGATGTAGCTGGCCTTTCTAAAATTTTATTCAATATAGCTCTTTTTCTCAGAATATTTTTCATTGCCTTGCAATACATTTACATTATTTTGGCCAGCTCACTATTTTCTACCATTCATTCTTGATTTCCCTTTTCAATTTTCCTTCACCCCACACTTAAACTTTTGCATATTCATTACAATACAAGTGCTTCTAGGAGGTAAAGTAGAACAAATATAATAATTTGAAGAACATTCAAGGGTTATCAAAAAAAAAAGGCTTTAAGCTCAAAGGGTTAATTAAGATATAATGTACGGGTGAATTCATGTCTATTGGTATATGGGGTTACACAAAGAAATGCCTCTATCCTTTCTACAACCAAACAACTTCTATTTCGCTTTGCAAACACACAGGGCAAGTTCTAGGCATCATGTACAACATACAATGTAAGTAAAAACCTCACACACACAGTGCATGCAACACATTTGGAATCCGGTTTATCTACAAAGTCCTATCGATGTTCAAGCAAGCATTATTGTGCAATTTAAAGCATATTAAGATTCTACAGTCAAGCTTAGAAGATACATTCTCAAGTTCAATTTACGCTTTTGCTAATGTGCATATTCGGGGTTACATGTTGCCCTTTTACCTCTAATCCTAAGAAAAGAAAGAAAGAAAAAAAAAATCTACCTAACCCGGTTCAATAAAAACCCTTGGAAAAGAACCGTGGTCAAAAGAAAAACCAAGGGGAGATGATACACTACCTAGAAAAAGAAAATAAAAGAAAGAAAAATTCATACGTGGACTACTTCCCTCAAGAGTACTTGTCCTAAATAGTCCGTCATAAGGAAGAGTCCTCTACTCATATTTTTGTATTTTTTTTTAAAAATTTTCTATTTTTTTTTTGTTTTTAATCCGACTTAGACCCTTAAGAAACCCGTCGCCAAGTGTCTATCATCGGGCCAAGCCAACTATTTATATTAACAACTAAAACTAATATATACAACATATAATACAAGATAAGTCTCCCACCCCACACTTAAAATCATGCCATGTCCTCATGGCATAATAATACATGTATAGCATAGAAGGGTGAGAAAACTTACCTGGGATCTACCCCGTGTCTAGCCAATTTATCACTTTCTTTTTCATCCTATCCTTCATATTCGGTTTTAGCCTTCTTTTGCGTTTCCTGGAAGGTTTGTGCCCCTCTTCCCGGAGAATCTTGTGCACGCAGTATGCAAGGCTGATCCCTTTTATGTTTGCCATGGTCCAACCATTGGCAGCTTTACATTTCTTGAGTACCTGTAATAACTTTTGGGCCTGCACATCTAGCAAACCAGATGAAGTAATAACAGGTAAAGTGGAGTTAGGGCCTAGAAATTCATACCTGAGATGAGATGGTAGTGGTTTAAGCTCCAGCTTTGGTGGCTCTTCTATGGATGATTTTGCAGGAGGGGTCTCTCTTTTCTCTAAGTGTAGAGGCTCGAATTCAAGCCCTCTCTCCCAAAACCCCTTGCCTTCCAGAGATAGTACCCATTCTGCTAAACTTTCACCATTTACCTCTTCCAAGTTCATCAGGCATGCTTGAAATGGATCTTCAATGGTCAACTCTGCATCATCTATCTCCACTATCACATCAACCGCATCAATGAGAGAGCAATTTGCGAACTCACTAGGGCGCCTCATGGATTTTTGCACATTGAATATGATTTCCTCATCATTCAACCTCATCTTGAGTTCCCCAGTCTCACAATCAATTAGAGCTCTCCCGGTGGCTAGGAATGGTCTTCCTAAGATTATAGGAACTTCTTCGTCGACCTTGCAATCAAGAATAACAAAATCGGCGGGAAACACGAACTTCCCAACCTGGATTAGCACATCATCTATAATACCAAATGGACGTTTAACCGTCCTGTCAGCAAGCTGTAAAAGCATAGAGGTGGGTCTGGCTCTCCCAATACCTAACCCTTTATAAATAACTAAGGGCATGAGGTTAATGCTTGCCCCCAAATCACACAATGCCTTTGCAAAGGCATAATTCCCTATAGTGCATGGGATGGTGAAGCTACCTGGATCAGATAGCTTCTCAGCTATGGGTCTGGAGACCACTGCACTACAAGTCTGGGTAAGGGTCACGGTGGCCAAGTCTTAGAAATCAAATTTCCGCGACATCAATTCCTTCATCATCTTAGCATAACCAGGCATTTCTCTTAAAGCTTCAATTAATGGAATGTTTACCTGGATTTGCTTGAGCATCTCGAAGAACTTTTTGTATTGCTCCTCTTTCTGGTGTTTGGCCAACCTTTGGGGGAATGGTGGTGGAGGCCTCTTCTTCCCGGTGACTTGGGACTTTTCTTTTTCTATCACTTTCTCATTAATCTGCTGCTCTACCTGTTCAGTTACTTTCTCTGTTCCCTGTTTTGCTTCTTTATTTTCAGCAACTGGCTGGACTGTGACTTCTGTCAACCCTGTAGACTCGTCCAGTTCAATGGGCAATGGAGTGAGTGTCTCGGCCTGTCCGTCGATTTTCTCACTTTCTTTCTCAGGCATCAAGATCTCTACCACTTCTCAGAGTCACTGCCATTATCCGCTTTGGGACTTGGTCTTTTGGGTTTGTTTGTGTATCTGCAGGCAATGTCCCTTGAGGACGATTGTTGAGAGACATAGCAATCTGGCCCACCTGTATTTCAATATTCTTGATGGCTGCATCATGGGCATCTATCCTCTCATTGGTTTTGGCATTCGACCCGTTTACCTGTTGCATCATAGCTTTCAATTCTGCGAACCCATCGTCATGTCTACCACCATGCTGTGGTGGAGGTGGATGATATCCCTGCTGCTGATTGCCAAAATTCCGAGGTCTAGGATATGGGACCATGTTGTGTGGTGGCCTCATACCTGCTGCATTATACTGTAGTTGTGGAGGCCTGTATTGTTGTGGAGCCTGCTGACCCCAACTCGGATTACCCTGTTGCTGCCCTCCATAATTAGCAACATAATTCATGTCTTCATGCTGGTGATGATGTTCTTGGTCTGCAGCCCATGGATTACCTATGCGTTGGCTAATGCAAGATGTGCACAAACCACCATTGGTAGTGTCTACAATGTGAACTTGCTGCTTGACCCCGGATTCTTCCACTTTCTTTGTCAGGATGCTCATTTGTGTCAGTAAGGTTGCCATGTTCTCCTCAATAGTGTTGGACGGATTCAGAGGTACAGAGTGTACCACTGGAGTGATAGGAGCATTTCTGGTCGTCCACCCGGAATTTTGAGCCATCTTGTCTAGCAAATTTTGGCCCTCTCTCCAAGTCTTGCTCGGAAAAGCCCCACCTGCTGAAGCATCTACAATATTCTTCATACTGTCTGAAAGTCCCATGTAGAACCTTTGACCCAACATCTGTTCGGGAATCCCATGGTGAGGACACATAACAAGCATGCCTTTGAATCTCCCCCAAGTTTCATGTAGTGTTTCCAATGGTTTTTGTTTGAAGCTCACAATCTCATCAATTTGTTGAGCTGTTTTGTTGGGTGGATGAAACTTGTTGTGGAATTGTTTGACTAACTCATACCAAGTTGCAATGGAGTTTATTGGGAGTGAGTTTAGCCATATCTGTGCTGCTCCTGTAACTGAGAATGGAAAAAGTAGTAATCTGATAGCTTTCGGAGTTACATTCGGTTGCCTTTGTGTTTTGCATATTGATAGAAAGTTTTTGAGGTGCTGCTGTGGATCTTGACCCTGAGACCCAGAGAATAATCCCTTGTTTTGTAACAAGTGAAGCATGTTGTTGGTAATCTGGAAAGACTCAGCTTGAATTGCTGGCACAACGATGGCAGTTGCCAAATTATCCGTTGTGGGTTGTGCCCAGTCGAACAATGCACCTTCTTGTGCCTCCTGTGCCTCTTGCATGTTTAGCCCGGCTTGTTGGTTTTGAGCGTTCATGTCACCCATGTCGAAGTCTAGTTTGATTGGTTGTTGAGATTGTTGAATTTGTTTGATGGCTTTGTTACGTGCCCGGAAGGTTTGCTCGGGGTCTGAGAGTCCTTCAATTAGTTCTCCAGTCCTTGCAGATTTTCTAGGCATGCACCCGAATACCCAAATCAACAAACGTCAAAATATTCAATGTAGAGTGTAGAAAGAACCTGAATACACAAGAATCTTGAAGTTCTGTCAATGGCAATTGATAATTCCGTTAATTCCCCGGCAACGGCGCCAAAATTGATTCACGTCCAAGCAACGGTCGTAGTCAATATAACTTGGTTTAATAAGTCCAAGATCGATCCCACAGAGAATTAACCTATCAATCACAACTTTCACAACCCAAGAGTACTTATGAATCAAGTTCCCAAAATTTAGAATATCTTTGTGTATGATTTTCGAATATCTAATTTGCAAGAATTAAAGAATGCTTTAAAAGAAAGGATGGAATGTTAAATAAAATAATATAGAGAAAGACTAAGGTATTGATTTCCCTATTGACGGAATCCCTTATCGTTATGCTCATACAAATTGTTAATATATTCTATCAATCATGAACGCTATGTGTATCGTAACCCTCTCCCGAGCAATTACAATAATTTACTAGTGCACTCTCCCGAGCTACCCTAGCTAGCTTTAATTTGAATAGTTCACTTTAGATTGCACCCAAGACTTCGTTATTCCTAACCCCGTCTTTACGCCTAAAATTATAGATTCCTCTAATAACCTAGGTGTGGTGTTGTTCAACAATAAACGTAAATATGCAATCTTTTCCAAGTTATGCACACTAAATAGGCACAGCTAATTGGGGATCCTACCAATTAACTACAATAAGAATGAAGTTGAACAAATAGAAATCTAAATCACAATTTGTAATCACATAAACGATAAGTTCATCTATCTATAGGTTCCATCAAAACCTTAGAAAAGAATTTAGCTACTCATGCTTGAAGAAACAAGAATAATAATTGAAATCATAAAGAATTGCTTGATATAAAATAATAGAAAGAGTTTGAGAGGAATCTCTCCTACTAAAACCTTGCAAAAGTATTGAAGAAATAATGTACATGCCTCTATGGGGCAAACTAGGAGTTTATATAGAGGTTTTAGGGCTAAAAAAACTAAGTTTGAGTACAATTAGGACTGCTGCTGCGGCGACTTCCGCGGTTCGTTCGCGGCCGCGGACGGACCGCGAACAGTAAAACTTCAGAGAGCCAGTTTTTCCGCGGTTCATCCGCGGTCGCGGCGAAACCGCGGTTTTTCACCCTGTTCCGTTGCGAATTTGGAAAAACTCAAAACATGAAGGTTGTAGCCCTTTGAATTATATTTCCAACCATATATTATGGAGCCCAAATGGAGTTCTGAGCGAAAGGTTATGTCCAATATACTAAACGGTGCACAATATGCCTCATCCATTCTTCGCTTGTTCTACACTTATCAAATTTGACCCCCGAACTCGATCCCGACTTAATTCCTTGAGCTTTTACTCAGACTTCAAAGCTCCAAATCACTTAAATTCATTCCATAACATCCATATAGCTCGGAATCGCACCTTCCCGGCTACTTTCAACATATGTTCTTGACTTGTACCACACTTTGGCCTTTTTCACCATCTTTTGACCCCAAAACTTGCTCTTTTAGTCTTCATTAGCTCATGTGTACCTATAACACACTAAGAACACTAATAAAAGAATTTCTTCATCATAAACAATATCAAAACAACAATAAAGCGTGATTATTTAGGGCATAAATCTAGTCAAATTCACCTATTATCAAGAGATGACCGAGATACAACACAAGCCACTACCTTGCTGGGCTCCGAAATATCTAACCTCACTAGTCGATTGGCTAGCACCTGAACATCATGAGCAAATGGTCTCTCCTCAGCTGGAATATATGCCAAACTCCCCATGCTGACCGCCTTCCGGCTCAAAGCATCGGCCACCACGTTGGCCTTACCCGGATGATATAATATAGTAATGTCATAATCCTTCAACAACTCAAGCCATCTCCGTTGTCTCAAATTAAGGTCTTTCTGTTTGAACAAGTGCTGGAGACTACGATGGTCGGTATACACCTCACAAGACACGCCGTACAAATAGTGCCTCCAAATCTTCAAGGCATGAACAATGGCGGCTAGCTCCAAGTCATGAACAGGATAGTTCTTCTCATGTGGCTTCAACTGCCGAGAAGCATAAGCAATCACCTTACCTTCCTGCATCAACACACAACCTATCCCCACTCTCGAGGCATCACAATAAATGGTATATGAACCTGAAGCTGATGGCAATACTAACACTGGAGCTGTGGTCAAAGCTTCTTGAGCTTCTGAAAGCTCTCCTCGCACTCATCCGACCACACGAATGGTGCACCCTTCTAAGTCAATTTGGTCAATGAAGAAGCAATGGATGAAAATCCCTGAACAAACCGGCGATAATATCCCGCCAAGCCAAGAAAACTCCTGATCTCTGTAGCTGTGGACGGTCTAGGCCAACTCTGCACCGCCTCTATCTTCTTCGGATCAACCTGAATACCATCACGAGACACCACATGTCCCCGAAATGCTACGGACTCGAGCCAAAACTCGCACTTGGAGAATTTAGCATATAGCTTCTCCTCCCTCAATCTTTGTAACACAATACTCAAATGCTGAGCATGCTCCTCCTGACTACGGGAGTAGACTAGAATGTCATCAATGAACACAATCACAAATGAATCCAAATAAGGCATGAACACGCTGTTCATCAGATGCATAAATGCTGCTGGGGCGTTAGTCAGCCCAAACGACATCACAAGAAACTCATAATGACCACATCGGGTCCTGAATGCAGTCTTCATAATATCCGAATCCCTGATCTTAAGCTGATGATAGCCTGAACGAAGATCGATCTTAGAAAACACCCTCGCACCCTGTAACTGATCAAACAAATCATCTATGCGCGGTAGAGGGTACTTGTTCTTCACTGTCACTTTGTTCAATTGCCTATAATCAATACACATTTGCATGGAACCATCTTTCTTTTTAACAAATAATACCGGCGCACCCCACGGAGACACGCTAGGACGGATGAAACCCTTATCCAGAAGTTCTTGAAGCTGCTCTTTTAGTTCTTTCAACTCAGCTGGTGCCATCCGATAAGGAGGAATGGATATAGGCTGAGTGCCCGGCACCAAGTCAATGCCAAAATCAATATCCCTGTTCGGCGGCATGCCCGGCAGGTCTAAGGGGAATACATCTGGGAAGTCCCTCACAACGGGTACAGAATCAATGCTAGGAGACTCGGCTCCCACATCTCTCACAAAAGCTAAGTACGATAAACACCCTTTTTCAACCATCTTCTGAGCCTTTAAGAACGAAATAACACGGCTAGGGACGAAATCGGTCGAACCCCGCCACTCAATCCGAGAAATACCAGGAATGGCCAACGTAACTGTCTTAGCATGACAGTCCAATATAGCATGATACGGAGACAACCAGTCCATACCCAATATAACATCAAAGTCCACCATCCCCAACAATAACAAATGTGCCTGGGTCTCCAGACCCCCAATAGATATAACACAGGATCTATAGACATGATCCACAACAATCGTATCACCCACGGGGGTGGATACATGAACAGGCAAATCAAGACTACCACGAGTCGCACCCAAATAATGTGCAAAATAAGAGGACACGTAAGAATATGTGGACCCTGGATCAAATAGGACAGAGGCATCTCTGTGACAGACAAAAATGATACCTGTAATCACTGCATCGGAGGCAACTGCATCACGCCTGTCGGGAAGTGCATAGAACCGTGCCTGGCCTCCACCAGATCTCTCCTCGCCCCTGGGGCGACCACGAGAAGACTGACCTCCACCTCTACTAGACTGAGATGGTGCTGAAGAGGAGGGCTGATCCCTCTGCTGAGTCCTGCCCCTACGTAGTCGAGGGCACTGTCTCCTCGTGTGGCCAAACTCACCACACTCATAACATGCACCTGGTGCTGGAGAAGTAGGTGTTGCACCCTGGGCTGGAAGGGCACTAAGCGATGACTGACCCTGTTGAAACCCCTGTCGACCACGACCATAAGAACCTCCGCTCTGCTCTGGGCGGCTCGAATGAGAAGGTCTAGATGAGCGACCTCTGCTCTGCTGGGAATGCCCTCTAGATGGAGCACCGCTGAAACTGCCAGAACCGCGAGGCCTCTTGGCCTCCCGCTCCTCTCTCTCTCGACGACGATCCGCCTCGATGGAGCGTGCCATATCAGACAACCTGCTCAAACGATGATGACAGAACTCGCTCGCCGGTCATAAGAATACGGATAGAGTAGTTGAGGCCATCAATGAACCTCCCGATCCTCTCCCTATCGGTGGGGATCATCCATGTGGCATGCCTAGCCAGCCGAGTGAATCTAAGCTCATCGCGGGTCCACGGACATGTCGCCACGAATCAACCACTCGAGCGGCGACGTAGGCTCCTCGCGACGAGGCCGAGGTACATATTTCTCTAGAAAGAGAGTAGAGAGCTGCTGCCATGTGAGAGGTGTTGCTCTTGCGGGCCTACGCCTCTCAAACTCCTCCCACCAATCAAATGCGGGACCAGTGAACCGAAATGTAGTAAATGAAACTCCGCTGGACTCAAGAATACCAGCCGTACGCAGCATCTTCTCTGACACTTATCCAAGAAACCCTGGGCATCCTCGCCCTCGACGCCACTGAAATGGGGTGGCTGAAGTCTACCAAATCTCTCAAGACGACGCTGCTCGTCCTCGGGCATAACTTGAACCATATGCTCTGGAGCTGGAGCTGGTGCAGTCGGAGGAATAACCGGTGCAACTACCGAGCGGGGACCGCCTGCGGCGTGCGAAGTCCACGAACAGCCGGGTCGAGTGTGCGAGGCTGCGGGGGTCCGCCGACCACCCCCGAGCGAGATGTCGCTACGGTGGCGGTGGCTGAAACTACCCGAGCCAAGCCGGAACACACGCGATAATATCCGAGCAAGAGTCTCCGAAGACCGGGGAATAGCAATAGATATAGTGTGGCCTCGAGCCGGGGCTGCCGGAGCATCAACCAGCTGGGGCGCTCTCCGAGCCGGTACAACGGGCGGGTCGGTGGCATCGCCTCGGCCGCCCTACCTCTAACTCTAGCACGACCGCGCCCGCGGCCTCTAACGGTGGCAATGGAGGTCGTCCACCTCGTCCCGATGCTCGCGTTCTCGCCATCCGCGGGAGAATAGAATATAGAAGTTCGGTTCTCGGAACAACAAGATCGCACGACAGAGTTCAAGAAAAGTGAAGTTTTCCTAAAGGTTCGCGGCCTCCCGAGGATAAGTACAGGCGTCCCCGTACCGATCCACAAGACTCTACTAACCGGCTCAAGACTCATGAGGCCTAGTAAACCTAGGCTCTGATACCAACTTGTCACGACCCCAAATCCGGTCGTGATGGCGCCCAACACATTGCTAAGCCAGCCTGACCAATCAACATCAACAACGGAGCTAGAAGCTCTCTTTAACCCATTTAAGCATTTCAAAATATGAAACAATAGTAATACGTATACTAACAACGGGGAAACCAAGTCCCAAAATACCTCAACTCCCATAGACCAAGGGTCAAGAGTCATGAGCCTCTACCGAACATGAGTGTATAAAGGTTTACAAGATACCAAGTGCGGAAAGAAAAGTCAATACAAAAATCAAGACAGGTAAGAAGGAATATCGGGTCCTGCGGACTCTGCGGCTACCTCGTATATCCCACGGATGTCGCCTCGCACGGCTCTTCGGATCAGCTGCTGAGAGGTACCGGATGCGCACACAAGGTGCGGGGAGTAAAATGAGTACTTGCCGGACTCGGTGGTAATAAACAAGGGTAAGACAGCGCGAGATAAGAAATCCGCGATAAAGCACTATGTAAAGCTATAATCGGCTACCCTGTCATAGAATCAATCTTCACTGTACCTGTTCCAACAAATACCAATAAATAGCATAACAGCTAGCGAGATGTAGCTAAATGCAATGCAATGCATGATATGACCGCTACGGCGTGTAGCCGGACTCTAATTTTGGGTACCCGTGCTCAGTGTGGGGGTTCGGACTCGGAGGGGCTCCTACAGACCCAAGCACATCTCATAGAGATATTCCGCTGGCGTGCGGTCCGATCCAACATATATCTCGGCTGCGGCGCGCGGCCCGATCCACTACTAGTCGGCTAATATGCGGATACGACCTCGCGGGCTCAAAAATAGTTTTTGAAAACTCTTTTATCATTTTTCGGTTGGAAAACGGTAGTATCGAGTTCCAGAGATTGACAAAAATAGCGTCGGACTAGTAGTAAACTAGCATGTCTATATGATAAGACAATGATAACGATCCTCGCGGGATCCAATAGCTGGCTCACGGCCCACATGTATACTCAACCGCCCACGAAGGGGGTTCCTCGGCTCAAGAGTGGCCATTATCACAATATATATATATGCAACCATCCGAGAAGGAGGTTCGACGGCTCGAGAATAGCCAATAATACGGTATCAACAGGTCGGACTAATATATAGTCTCCAGTTCATGATCGACCCCGCACTCTCGAGAGTGTGCGTGTCTCGCCGCTATACAGCGTCACAAAGTGGTATACCGGGGTTTCGAACCCGCTGGTCATCACCCACATCTATTACTCACCTCAATACGGCGCGACGACTACTCCGCAATGCCCTTGCCACGAGAATCAAGCTCCGCACGTGTAGAATCTGATCAAATATAGTAGAAATACAACAAATTAGGCCAATGGGACGACACCCAATCAACACACCTCGATTTACATCAAAATTCCCAAAGTTGTCAAAACCCGACTTTCGGTACGCTTCTCGAAAAATCACGAAAGTCACATATTCGGAACCCTCATCTCAATACGAGTCTAAGCATATCAATTTTACCAAATTCGGACTCCATTTGCCCATTCGAAACCTTGATTTTCTAAAGTTCAAGCCTAGGGCTAAATCCTCCATAAATTACCCCAAATTCCTCCATATTCATGATATAATTGCATAATATTATCAATACTAATCATAGTTTAAGTCCATGGTTGATTACCTGATGATTTATGTTGAATTTCTCTTCAAAATCGCCCAAATCGCCTCTAAAGCCGAGACCCAAATGTGTGAAATGTTCTGAAATTTTTCTAACTTCTGATACACTTAACTTACAGCGATTTTCGCTTCTGCGGAAATATTTCCGCTCCTACGAGTCCGTATCCGCGACCAAAGGGTCGCTTCAGCGGTTCCAGGCCTAGCCGGCCACTTCCGCTTCTGCGAGCAAAGGGCCGCTTAAGCGCCTCCGCTTCTGCGATGGAACTTCCGCTTCTGCGGAAACATCCGCTTCTGCGCTCCAGAGTCCGCTCCTGCGGACTCGCCCAGGCGGTCAAATGTCCGCTTCTGCGGACCATTCCCATTTTCTTCTCGTCCGCTTCTGCGATCACTGGCTCGCACCAGCGGTGCCGCTTCTGCCGAAAGGAGTCCGCTTCTGCGGAGCCAAGCGCCCCTGCGCCCCTCGTCCGCTTCTGCGGACTCGCTCCTGCGCCCATAATTCCGCAGGAGCGGAAACAACAGAAACAGGATCCCAACCTGCAATTTCCATGATTTTCTTCCGTTTAACCATCCGAAAACACCCCGAGGCCCCCGGGACCCCAACGAAAACCATCAACATACTCCAAAACATGATACGAACTTGTTCCAATCATAAAAACACCATCCTAAACATTAAAATCACCAATTACACACGGATTCAAGCCTAAATTCTTTAAAACATTCCGAATTACACAATCAATCAAAAACCCGACTAAACGACGTCCGAATGACCTGAAATTTTGCAGGCACATCCAAAATCACCTAACGAAGCTACTTCAACTGTCGGAATTCCATTCCGACCCCGGATCAAAATCTCACCTACCGTTTGGATTTCGCCAAAATTCAACCTTAGCCAATTCAAGCCTATTTCTACACCGGGCCTCCAAATTCAATTCCGATTGCTCCCTTAAGTCACAAATCACCTCCCGGAACTAACCGAATCATCGAATCCGATTCCGAGCCCTCTAACCAAATAGTCAACTCCGGGTTGACTTTCCTTATTCAAGTTTCCTTCACAAAGGCTATATGCCTCATTTTCAATCAAATTCACTCCTAACTCACCTGATAGACTCAAACACTGATATAAAATCATAAAACATGCAATTTCAACATAATGGGGTGGTAATTCCCGTGACAACGGGCCGGGTCGTCACAGGTAGGGGATGCGGGAGTCCTAGAGCTATTCTAGATGCACCCCACCAGCAGGTCCTACGAGGGACCCCATTGTTGAGGAGCAGGGCGAGGTGCTAGCAGATGTGCCTACTCCGATGGATTTCATGACTGTGCCGGGATTTCAGGAGGTCATGGGCTATATGCTTCGATTCATGGACACCATGACTCAGGCTGGTTTACTTCCAACAGATCCAGCTACCTCACAGGCGGGCGGCGGAGCACAGACCCCTACCGCACATGCTCCAGGTCATACAGTCACAGTTTATCACACTCCGGGTGCACTACTCATGGAGGGGGTTCGACCAGTTGCTGCAGCGGCAGCCCAGCCCAGGCCAGCTGTGGACGGCGATCCACAGAAGTTGTTAGACGGATGGACCAGGTTGCACCCTCCAATCTTCGAGGGCGAACGTCATAAGGATTCCCAGGATTTCACTGACAGGTGCAGGGTTAAACTGACAACATGAGGATATTGGAGTAGCATAGAGTCGACTTCACTAAATTTAAGCTGGAGGGCAGGGCCCGTAGATGGTGGCAGTCTTATTTACTTAGTAGGCCAGCAGGCACTCCTCCTCTCACTTGGGGTCAGTTCACTCAATTGTTACTCAATCGGTACATTCCACCCACTGAGAGGGAAGAGCTGCATCATCAGCTTGAGTATCTGGAGCAAGATCCTATGTCAGTGACCGCTCTCTGAGTTGTCTTGCCATGTACTCATGATACTCCCCCACAGAGGCAGAGAGAGTGAGAGGTTCATCGCAGGGTTATATCCCACTATCTGGTCAGGTATCGCTCGTGAGGTAGAGATGGTCACTGGATATCAGCTAGTACTTGAGATTTCCAGCAAGATTGAGGGTTACAGTTTGAGGGGTAAAGAGCACATGCAACAGGATAAGAGGACCAAATTCTCAGGAGAGTTCAGAGGTGCCCCGGACAGGGGCAGAGGTCACTTTGGGAGGGGTCAGCCCAGTAGGCCCCCAACTCCAGCACCACCACCGGCTCGGGGTGCTCCAGCGCGCTCTTATTTCAGCGCCATGCCTATGAGTTCTTATTGCCCACCAGCTATTCAGGGTTTATACAGTAGGTATTCAGGTCCTCCGAAGTCTTCCGGTTCTTATTTCAATGTTATGCCTGAGAGTTCTTACTGCCCGCCGGCTATTTACGCTTCTTCTAGTGGGCCTTCTGGTATTCAGGGTCATCTATCCAGATAGCAGGCCGCAACACCTCATTGTTTTGGGTGCAGGGATGCAGGCCACTTGAGGAGATACTGCCCCAGGCTTAGGAGCAAGGTAGTACAATAGGGGCAGCAGCCTATGACTCCAACACCAGCGGCCCAACCGCATAGAGTTGAAGAGCAGACTAATAGAGGACATTCCAGGGGTAGAGGCAGACAGGGAGAGGTCAGGCAGCTACTACTTAGTCAGTTAGAGGCCAGACAGTCGGTGCTCCAGCTAGATTTTATGCTCTTCCTCCAGGATAGATGCATTAGCCTCAGATACCATCATCATAGGTATTATTTCCGTCAGCGATAGAGATTAATTGGTATTATTTGATTTGGGTTCTACTTATTCATATGTATCGTCTCTATTTGTTCATTTTCTTGCTATTTCCCTCGAGATTTTGGGTGTTCCTATTCATGTGACTCCCGTGGGTGATTTTGTGGTTGTGAACCGGGTCTATCGGTCTTGTGTGGCTACTTTACATGGTATTAAGACTGGAGCAGATCTTTTATTGCTCGATATGATTGATTTTGAGGTTATCCTGGGCATAGATTGGTTATCTCCATATTATGCCATTCTAGATTGCCATGTTAAGACTATTTCTCTAGTGATGTTAGGGTTGCCGATATTGGAGTGGAAGGGTTCCATAGTTGATACGCCTAGCAGGGTCATTTCATTTATGAAGGCTCAGCGCATGGTGGAAAAGGGTTTTTGGCTTATTTAGCTTATGTGTGAGACACCATCGAAGAGCCTCCGATGATTGATTCAGTGCCAGTAGTCCAAGTGCTCATCGATGTTTTCCTTCTGATCTTCTTCGCATGCCTCCGGATCGAGATATTGATTTTTGTACTGATTTGGCTCCGAGAACTCAGCCTATATCTATCCCTCCGTACCGTATGGCTCCTAAGGAGTTGAAGGAGCTGAATGAGCAGTTGGAGGAGTTGTTAGCAAATGGGTTTGTTAGGCCTAATGTATTGCCATGGGGGGCACCAGTGCTATTCGTGAAGAAGAATGATGGGACTATACGGATGTGCATTGATTACCGATAGTTGAACAAATTCACCATCAAGAACAAGTATCCATTACCCCGTATTGATGATTTGTTTGACCAACTGTAGGGTACTAAGGTGTTCTCTAAGATTGACCTGAGGTCAGAGTATCATCGGCTAAAGATTCGGGATTTAGATTTTCTGAAGACTGCATTCAAGACTAGATATGGCCACTATGAGTTCCTGGTGATGTCATTAGGTTTTAATAATGCTCCAAAGGCATTTATGGACTTGATGAACAGGGTGTTCGGGCCCTATATTTATTCCTTTGTTATCCTCTTCATTGACGACATCTTGATATACTCGCGTAGCCTGGCGGAGCACTAGTAGCATTTGAGAGTAGTTTTTCAGACCTTACGAGAGTAGAAGCTTTATGCAAAGTTCTCCAAGTGTGAGTTTTGGCTAGAGTCAATAGCATTCTTGGGGCATGTAGTGTCGGGAGAGGGTATCAAGGTGGATCCCAAGAAGATTGAGGCAGCTCAGAGTTGGCCACGTCCTACTTCAGTGGCCGATATTAGGAGTTTCTTGGGGTTAGCAGGATATTACCGGCGATTTGTGCAGGGTTTTTCATCTATTGGATCACCTCTGACCAGATTGACCCAAAAGGGTGCCCCATTCTGTTGGTCCGATGGTTGTGAGGAGAGAATCTCAAGACGGCTTTGACCACGGCACGAGTTCTTGTATTGCCTTCTAGTTCAGGGATGTACACAGTATATTGCGACACTTCTGGCATTGGCTTGGAATGTATATTGATGTAGGAGGGGCGAGTTATTCTATATGCTTCACGTCAGCTGAAGGTTCACGAGAAGAATTACCCTGTGCGCGATCTAGAGTTGGCAACGATTGTCAACGCTCTTAAGATTTGGAGGCATTATTTGTATGGGGTGTCATGTGAGGTTTACACCGACCATTGTATCTTGCAGCATTTGTTGAAGCGAAGAGATCTCAATTTGAGGTAGCACAGGTGGCTTGAGTTACTAAAGGATTATAACATTACCATTTTTATCATCCAGGTAGGCGAATATGGTCGCGGATGCTTTGAGCAGAAAGGCGGAGAGTATGGGTAGCTTGGTGTTCATTCCTGCCAAGATGAGACCATTAGCTTTGCACATCCGATCTTTAGCTAACAGACTTGTGAGGTTAGACATTTCGTAGCCCTGCCGAGTTCTAGTATGTCTGGTTGCTCAGTTCGTTATTAGGGCAGATTAAGGCCCAACAGTCCAATGATCCACATTTGGTGATCCTCAGAGATACGGTACTTCAGGGAGGTACCAAGGAGATTTCTATCAGCGATGATGGTATGTTACGGCTTCAGGGTCATGTATGTGTTCCTAATGTTGATGGCTTGAGAGAGAGGATTCTAGAGGAGGCCCACAGTTCGAGGTATTCCATACATCTGGGTGCCAAGAACATGTATCGTGACTTGAGACAGCACTACTGGTGGTGGAGGATAAAGGACATAGTGGAGTATGTTGCTAGATGTTTGAATTGCCAGCAGGTCAAATATGACCACTAGAGGCCAGGTGGCCTACTTCAGCAGATACCCATTCCGGAATGGAAGTGGGAGCGCATTACCATGTATTTTGTGGTTGAGTTGTCGCGGTCTCAGCAGAAGGTTGATTCAGTATGGGTTATTGTGGATAGGTTGACCAAGTCGGTCCACTTCATTCTGGTGGCGACTATTTATACGGGAGAGAGATATATTTAGATTTACATTTGGGAGATAGTTAGGTTACAGGGTATGCCAGTTTTCATCATATCAGATAGAGGCCCTCAGTTCACTTCCCATTTCTGGAGAGCTGTTCTAAGTGAGTTGGGGACCCGCATAGAGATCAGCACAACGTTCCACCCTCAGACCGATGGGCAGTCGGAGCGGACAGTTCATATTTTAGAGGATATGCTTAAAGCATGTGTGATCAACTTCGGAGGGTAGTGGGATCAATTCTTGCCCTATGCGGAGTTTTAATACAATAACAACTATTGGTTAAGCATAAAGATGTCCCCGTATGAGCCATTATATGGTCGGCATTGTCGTTCTCCTATCGGGTGGTTTGAGCTTGGTGAGGCTAAGTTGCTTGGTATATATTTGGTTCTAGATACCTTGGATAAGGTAAAGCTGATTCAGGAGAGGCTCTGCACAACTCATTCTAGGTAGAAGAGTTACGCAGATCAGAATAAACGTGATGTATCATTCACGTTTGGCGAGAAGATTCTCTTGAAAGTCTAGCCAATGAAGGGCATTATGAGGTTTGAGAAGAAGGGCAAGCTAAGCCCAAGGTTTATTAGCCCCTTTGAGGTGTTGAGGTGAGTTAGAGAGGTTGCCTATGAGATTGCTTTACCTCCCAGTTTATCAAAAGACATCCAGTCTTCCATGTATCGATGCTTCAAAAGTATCATGCCGACTATTCACACGTGTTTGATTTCAGTACCATTTAGCTAGACGAGAGCTCGGGCTACAAGGAGGAGCCAGTTGCCATTGATGATATACATGACCTCCAGTTGAGGTCCAAGAGGATTTCTGCGGTAAGAGTCAAGTGGAGGGGCCAACCGGCCGAGGAGGTGACTTGGGAGTCCAAGTAGGACATGCGGAACCTATATCCCCACTTATTCAGCAGTCCAGGTACTTTTCTGTATCCGTTTGAGGACAAACGTTTGTTTAAGAGGTGGAGAATGTAACGACCCGACTGGTCGTTTTGCATTTTCGAACCCCGTTCCATTAAATAATACTTCTTGTACTTGCTTAAACTAATTTATGACTTGCGGGGATGGGTGGTGCAGAAGTTAGAAGAGTTTTGAGCAAGAATAAGCCTAGTTGCTTCTTTAAGTTTCATTAAAAGGGCCAAATGTTACCTCGGTCAATATTTTGTGGAAACGGACTCAAAATCGTGATTTGACAATTTCTTAGGGTCCAAAGGAAAATATAGGACCTGGGCATATGCCCAGATCAAATTCCGAGGTCCCTAGCCCGAGTAATAAATTTTTATGTAAGATTGTTAATTTTAAGTTTCAAACATTTGAATAAACTAAGAAATTATTGTTTTTGTAGGTATCGGGTTTGGATGTCGATTCCGAAACTAGGTACGAGTCTGAAATATCAGTTAAGACTTGCCTGTAAATTTGGTGTCAATCTGAGTGGTTTAAGGGCCTTTTGAACTTGAAGGTTCAATGATTTGAATCATTTTGTTTTGTGGTTGATTCCTTTATTTACCGTTGTTTTTAAGCGTTTCAAGGGTTCGAGTAGGTTCGCCTCGTGATTTCAGACTTATCGGTATGTTCATGCTGGGCTCAGGAGCCCCGAGCGTCAAGTGGTCGAGGGTCCAGTGAAGTTGAAAACTTAGAAAAGGCCTTATATCTGCTGCTTCTATCATAAACGCTTATGTGGCTCTTGGACCGCAGAAGCGAGACTGCAGAAGCAGTCGTTTAACACAGAAGCGAAAAGGGGTCAAGTCCTGGGAAACCGCAGAAGCGGCCCAGGGACCGCAGAAGCAGTCCCGCTCCTGCGAACCCTAGACCATAGAACCGGTCCGGCCCAATTCTCCCAATTCCGCAGAAGAGGCCCAGGGACCAGCAGAAGCGATTCCGCCTATGCGGTCCCAAGACTGCAGAAGCGGTCGAGCCCCAACTTCCAAAAGCTGCAGAAGCGGCCATTTTCTGTAGAAGCGGATTTCGCAGAAATGGAAATACTTTTGCAGCTGCAAAAATAGATGGGGACAGAAGGGTTCATTTAATACGAGCTCAAGCTCATTTCTTTTACATTTCTCTCAACACTTAGTCGATTTTAGTGATTCCAAAGAGGAGGTTTCAACATAACATTGCAAGGTAAGTAATCCTCACTAACTTTTAGCTCAAATACATAAACATTAGGTATATTTAACACTAAAAATTAGGTAAAATCAAGGGATTTGAGATAGACCTAGGGTTTAACGAAAACTAAGGTTTTATCACATAAATTTCCATGTAATGAGATAGAAATCATATATTTGTGATCCTTAGGTGATAGAGAACAACTTCCTTCAAAAAATCTCTGAATCCGGACAAGTGGGCCTAGGGTCGAAATTTAGGAAACTTGTGTAAATGGTTAGATAATTGTTTAACTGGTTAGAATTCGATTTTGTAAGCCTTTATTTACTAATTCTTACTTTGTTTGATTAGTTTAGGATTGTTAGGCTTCGAATTAAGGACTTGGGCTCGTTTTGGAACATTGGGAGTGCACTTTGGAACAAGGTAAGTCTCCTTTCTAACCTTGTAAGAGGGAATTGTCCCCATATGATTGTAAATGAGTAATTGTTGCTAAATGCAGGGGCTACGTACGTACTAGGTGATGAGATTTCGTGCATAGATACTACATGATAATTGTTTGGGTAGTTTAGGACTCAGGTCATGTCTAATTGGGGAATATATCTTATTTTAAATTGCCAATATCATTTATGATTTTCTAGAGATTTGAGGAAATGAAAAGTGAACATATGAGTTTGTTGAGCCTTGGTAGGAATTCCCTTGTATGTAATTGAGCCTTATATGCTTTCTTGATATTTTATTGATGATTATGGATAGGGCCGATTGCCTCGGTGAGAATAGATACATCTATGGTTCGTGTCGCTCGACCCTCGGCAGTACACAATTTACTTTCTATTGGAGTGGGTCATCGACCTCGACATGATTGTGCCTGATTTATATGCTTACATTTAGTTATGACATGATCACCCATTTGAAATTAAAAGGGTAAAACTCGTAATTTAGTTATGACAAGAACATAAATATGACTCTTCTATTAAACTTGTGTTATTGGAAATCCTTCATACTGCATATCTCACTTTATTATGTTATATTATCTTGACCTTAGTAAATATCAAGTCAACCTCTCGTGTCTACTTCTTCGAGATTAGACGGGATACTTACTGATTACATGTGGCTTATGTACTCATGCTACGCTTACTTACTTAAATGTACAGGATTTGAGGCAGGTGGATCTGGACATCATCCTAGTGTGCATCAGTGAGCATGCTTTGGGGACTTCTACGATGAGCTGCTTCTCTTTCATGCTGATCCGCAGCCGAAGAAGTCCTTTCTTGTACTTTTTGTTTCTATCTATCCTGATTCAGGCAGTAGGATAGTGTATTATTCTTTTCTGCATATTCTACTAGTCGCTCGTAACTTGTGACACCTGGTTCTGGCACACACAGTAGTAGACATTTATTTTGGGGTTGTATCGCTATGTTAGAACTTTATTATATTTACTAGTCTTATCTTTAAATTCGAAAATCTAGTATAACTGTATTTGGTTAAAATAAAATGAGAACTTGATCACAGTTCCGCATCAGCTGGCCTGACAATGGTGTTAGGCGCCATCATAACCCTTTATGGAAAATTGCGAAAATAGTTGGGGACATAAGGGTTCATTTAATACGAGCTCAAGCTCATTTCTTTCACATTTCTCTCAACACTTAGGCGATGTTAGTGATTCCAAAGAGGAGGTTTTCAACATAACATTGCAAGGTAAGTAATCCCTACTCACTTTTAGTTCAAATACATAAACATTAGGTAGATTTAACACTAAAAATTAGGTAAAATCAAGGGATTTGAGCTAGACCTAGGGTTTAATGAAAACTAAGGTTTTATCACATAAATTGCCATGTAATGAACTGGAAATCATATATTTGTTATCCTTAGGTGATAGATAACAACTTCCTTCGAAAAACCTCAACATCCGGACAAGTGGGCCCAGGGTCAGAATTTAAGAAACTTGTGTAAATGGTTAGAAAATTATTTATATGGTTAGAATTCGATATCATAAGCCTTTATTTACTAGTTCTTACTTCGTTTGATTAGTTTGGTATTGTTCGGCTTCGAATTAAGGATATGGGATCGTTCTTGAACATTGGGAGTACACTTTGGAGTGAAGCTCCTTTCTAACCTTGTAAGAGGGAATTGTCCACATAGGATTGTAAATGAGTAATTGTTGCTAAATGTGGGGGTGACGTACATACTAGGTGACGAGAGTCCGTGCATAGCTACTATATAATAGTTGTTCGAATAGTTTAAGACCCACGTCATGTCTAATTGGGGAATATATCTTCTTTTAAATTGCCAATATGATCATTTATGATTTGCTAGAGACTTGAGGAAATGAAAAATGAACATATGAGTTTGTTGAGCCTTGGTAGGAATTCTCTTGTATGTAATTGAGCCTTATTTGCTTTCTTGATATTTTCTTGATGATTGTGGATCGAGCCGATCTCCTCAATGAGAATAGATGCATTTATGGTTTGTGCGGCTCGACCCTCCGCAGTGCACAATTTACTTTCTCTTGGAGCGGACTGCTACCTCGGCATGTTTGTGCATAATTTATATGCTTACATTTAGTTATGACCAGGCCACTCATTTGAAATGAAAAAGGGAAAACTGGTAATTTAATTATGACAAGAACATGAATATGACTCTTTTATTAAACTTGTGTTATTGGAAATCCTTCATGTTGTATATCTCACTATATTATGTTATATTATCTTGACCTTAGTAAGTATCAAGTTGACCTCTCGTCTCTACTTTTTCGAGATTAGGCGGGATAACTATTGACTACATGTGGTTTATGTACTCATGCTATGCTTCTATACTTAAATGTATAGGATTTGAGATAGGTGGATCTGGACATCATCCCAGTGCGCATCAGTGAGCACACTTGGGGACTTCTACGGTGAGTTGCTTCTCTTTCATGCTGATCCGCAACCGAAGAAGTCCTTTCTTGTACTTTTTATTTATGTCCATCCCGATTCAAACAGTAGGATAGTGTATTATTCTTTTGTGTATATTCTACTAGTCGCCCGTAACTTGTGACAACAGGTTCTGGCATACACAGTAGTAGATATTTATTTTTGGGTTGTATCGCTATTTTAGTACTTTATGATATTTACTGGTCTTATCTTTAAATTTGAAAATCTAGTATAACTATTTTTGGTTAAAATAATATGAGAACTCACTCACATTTCCGAAACGGCTGGCCTGATAATGGTGTTAGGCGCCATCATGACCTATAATGAAATATAGATCGTGACAGTCACCTAGCATGTGTGTCACCTCAACACCAATCACATAACTCTCATGACCCCAGTTTTTTCTCTGTAAACAATCGTGATGGCACCTATTCTCTATGACTAGGTAAGCCTAACAAATTGCGGAAAAAGAAAACAACATAATAAAACTAGCTAAAATAGTAGAAATAACAAAAACTGAAGCTTTTAAGATGTCGCTCGGCATATACAATACAAACTCTCAAAATGAAACTACATTTTCGAAAATCCAGAATCTCATGAAATCAAAAGCTATGGAATAACTATAGTGTTCTAACTCCAGAGTGTCTCACGAAAGTAAATATAAAAGGGTTAATACCATGAGAGAGAATGGAAAAGGACTCCTCGGTCCGCGGACTCGATAGACATACCTCGAAGTCTCAAATGGATCACCCCACCTCAAGAGTAGTAGTGCTTAAACTCTCTTTTAGGGACTAAGTGTCCCAAAACACTCCAGAACTCGATCGCGACCTTCTACCTACGGGGTCTCAAGAAAGGCTTTCAAAATGTCTTGATAGCAAAAAATCAAATTTGTTGATTTTTCCGCATACAGTTAACAAAATTTAGCCTCGGGCCCGCTTGGTCAAACCTGAGATTCCAAACAAAACCAAATTACCTATTCACCTCGAGCCCGATTGAGTAATTAGTTTTGAAATCCAACTACAATTTGAGGTCTAAATCTAAAATTCTCAAAATCTCCAATTTCTACCTAAATCCCTAATTTCGACCATTTATTAAAACTCTTTCAAAAGAAGAAAGCACTTTTTTGCATGAAAAAACGACTTTCAAAATAAATCTTATTTCTCAACAAATACAATTTTTGAAGGATGATATCCAAATAAAACAAATTGAGCAAATTTTAAAAACCCCGGGGATAGTAACTAAGATTGCTAAACTCCAGGAAACCTTTGAAAAAGAAATTTGCTCAGATTTTCCAAATGCTTTTTGGGCCAGAAAAGCCCACACTATTGATCTTCCTTATATAGACGGTTTTGACGAAAAAACCATTTCCACTAAAGCCAGGCCCATCCAAATGAACCAGGCTTTAATGGGATTCTGTAAAAAGGAAATTGATACTCTCTTGTCTAATAAATTAATTAGACCCTCCAAATCCCCTTGGAGCTGTTCAGCTTTTTATGTTAATAATGCTGCTGAACAAGAGAGAGGAGCCCCAAGGCTCGTTATCAATTACAAACCTTTAAACAAGGCTTTATAATGGATTAGGTATCATATTCCTAACAAACGTGATCTTTTAAAGAGAACATTTAAAGCCAATATTTACAGTAAGTTTGATATGAAATCAGGCTTCTGGCAAATTCAGATTTCCAAAAAAGATAAGTATAAAATTGCTTTTAATGTACCATTCGGACAGTACGAATGGAACATTATGCCTTTCGGGCTAATAAATGCCCCTTCCGAATTTTAAAATATTATGAATAGTATTTTCAATCATATTAGCCAATTTTTAATAGTATATATTGATGATGTTTTAATATTTTTTGAAAATATAGATTCTCATTTCAAACATTTGAATATTTTCTTTCAAACTATCAAGCACAACGGTTTAGTAGTTAGTGCTACGAAAATCAAACTTTTTCAGACCCAAATACGTTTTTTGGGCCATGATTTATACCATGGGACTTATAAGCCCATTTGTAGAGCCATCGAGTCCTCAGACAAATTCCCTAATGTCATTACCGACAAAACCCAATTACAGAGATTCTTAGGAAGTCTCAATTATGTTGCGGATTTTATTCCTAAAATCCGACAAATCTGTAAGCCTTTATACAATAGGCTTAAAAAGATCCCTGTTCCATGGGGAGTTGATCAAACAAATGCGGTCTTAGAAGTAAAAAGACTGGTTAAGAATTTACCATGTCTAGGTATATCAAACCCAGACTTCTTCATGATAGTCGAAACAGATGCCTCTGAACTTGGTTATGGAGGTATATTGAAAAAAAGAAGGGATTCTAAGAGTCCCGAACAATTAGTTAGATTCACCTCTGGAGTCTGGAACTCCGCCCAAGCTAATTATAGCACTGTAAAGAAGGAAGTCCTTGCTATTGTTCTTTGTATTACAAAGTTCCAGGACGACCTTATAAACAAAGAATTTTTGATTAGGGTAGATTGTAAATCTGCTAAAGATATCCTGCAAAAGGATGTTAAAAATCTTGTCTCTAAACAAATATTTGCTAGATGGCAAGCTTTATTATCCAGTTTTGATTTTACTATTGAATATCTTAAGGGAGAAGATAATTCTCTCCCAGATTTTCTAACACGTGAATTCTTGCAGGAAAAGCAATGAGAGGAGCCCTGTAACGACCCGGCCCGTCGTTACGGGAATTACCACCCCGTTATGTTTCATTTACATATCTTATGCTTTTATATCAGTGTTAGAGCCTATCGGGTAAGTTAGGAGTGAATTGAATTGAAAATGAAGCAAATAGCATGTTTGAAGGAAGTTTGAATATGGAAAGTCAACCTAGAGTTGACTATCGAGTTAGAGTGCTCGGAATCAAATTCTGATGATTCGACTAGTTTTGGAAGATCATTTATGACTTAGGAGAGCAATCGGAATTGAATTTGGAGGCCCGATGTAGTTTTAGGCTTGAATTGGCTAAGGTTGAAATTTGGCGAAATCCGAACGGTAGGTGAGATTTTGATTCGGGGGTCGGAAGGGAATTTCGACAGTTGCAGTAGCTTCGTTAGGTGATTTTGGATATACTTGCAAATTTTCAGGTCATTCGGACATCGTTTGGTCGGGTTTTTGATTGAATGAGCAATTCGGAAATTTTGAAGAAACTTAGGCTTGAATCCGTGTGTAATGGGTGATTTTGATGTTTACGATGGTGTTTTTATGTTACGAGCAAGTTTGAATGAGGTAATGTGATGTATTGGTGGCTTTGGTTAAGGTCCCGGGGGTCTCGGGATCATTTCGGATGCCTAACGAGCAAGTTTTGATCATGAAGTTGCTGCAGAAAATTGCAGACAGTGATTGCTCTATGCGATCGCATAGAGTCATTGCGATCGCATAGAAGAGCCTGGAGGGATGAGAAAAATGTGCTATGCGATCGCATAGCAAGGGGTGTGATCGCATAGGCTTATCAGACTGTGCATTGCGATCGCATAGCCAGTGCTGCGATCGCAGAGAAGAAAAGATAAGGCCTGGAAGATTGTGCTATGCGATCGCGGAGGTGCATTGCGATCGCATAGAAGGGGAAATTGGAAGGAAAAATTTAACTCTATGCGATCGCATAGGGCCATTGCGATCGCATAGAAGGATTTTGTCTGGCAGTGAAATTAAATTGCAGAACAGAGGCTTACGGGTTCATATACCCAAAACACCATTTTTGAGCCCTAGAGAGAAGAAATCACGGGAAAACGCTGGGAAATCATCGGGTATTCACCGGAGGTAAGTTTCTTGACTCAAAAACATCATTTTATGGTAGAATTAATATCAATCTTCATGAATTTGGGTAGAAATTGTGAAGGATTGTGGCCTAGATATTGAAAACGAAAATTTGGGTTTTGAAAGGCCAATCGAACTCCGATTTTGGTAAATTTTATATGTGTGGACTCGTGGCGAGATGAGGGTTCTGGAAATATGAGTTTCGAAATTTTTCGAGATGTGGGCCCGGGGCTCGGGTTTTGCAAATTTCGTGATTTTTGATATTTTTCGAGTTCTTTCGATTGGGTTATGTTCCATTAGCCTATTTCGATATATTTCTGCTGATTTGTGCTAGTTTTGACGTGCGTGGATGCCGGTTCGAGGAGCTAAGGCGTCGCGGGTATGAGCTTTCGTCGGTTCAAGGTGGGTAATACTTGTAAATGATGTCCTGAGGGTTAGTAAACCCCGGACTTGCACATCTTAGTGGTGTGTTGAGGTGACTTGCACGCCGGATAACGGGCGTGGGGTAGAGCACCATTGGGGATTGTGACTTGGTCCGTCCCGCGTAATAAATAATAACACCTAATTGTTGAAGTGAATTGGACTAATTATCATGTTTGGGCTTTGTGCCAATTATTTGAGTCCTTCAGGGATTGGTATCACTGTTTTGATAACACTGTGCATATTTTATTCTAAATTTAAGTTTTAAAATGGTATTTTTGCTATTGAGCATTTTTATAAGGTTATGAAAAACTTGAACAAGGTCTTAATAACATTTTTAGCTGTGAGCTAATATGATATTGTTGCCGTAGGGCTTTCTTGATTATTTGTTAGACTGATTGGGGCCGAGGGCCATATGTTAGGGCATGACATTTTATGTGAGCATATGCATACACGTGCATGGATCGGACTGCACGCCGCAGTGGTATACGGATCGGGCTGCGCACCGCAGCAGGTGTGATATTAATATTGTGCTTGGGCTGTAGGAGCCCCTCCGGAGTCTGAACCCCCACAGTGAGCACGGGTACCCAAATTGGATCGGGCTACGCGCCATAGCGGTCATATGCATTGCATGGCATACATACATTGGTTTACGTGTACTATGTGGCATAACATTCGGCACTCATATATTACTGGCACACATGCATTAGTTGCCTTATTGACCAGATCTCCTGGTGGTAATTGATAAGGAGTGCTAGCCCGAGGGGCTCATTTGAGTGCGGACTTGCACTGCTTGAGATTGTATCCAGGTATTGGTATATTATTATGAAAGAAAGTAGCTAAAATTGAGATTTCTAAATAATCTACTCACATATGCTTGAAAGGAATAAAAAGATAGTTCCGTATTGTGTAGCATGAGATAGTGCCTATCGTGGTTTTCTTCCCTTCAGCATTATTTACTTTTATTACTGCTGAGTTGGAAGTACTCACATCCGACTCCCTGCACCTTGTGTGCAGATTCAGGTACATCACAGCAGGGCTGATTCTATTGCGGCTCGGGAGTGATTTTGGACAGTCGAGGTAGCTGCCAGCGTTCGCAGGACCTGATTCTCCAGTTTGTCTGTATTTTGTTCTGATCATCCCACACTTGTGCACAGTTATATTCATTATTTACACTTTGTATACTCTGTAGAGGCTCATGACTCTTGACCCTTCGGTCTATGGGAGTTGGCACGTGTTGGGACTTGGTTCCTTGTTTTTAATATATCTAACACTGTTATGCTTAAATTGGATAAAGTGAGCTTGTGGCTCCGTGGTTATTGTTGATTGGTCGGGCTGGCCTAGCAGTGTGCTGGGCGCCATCACGACCGGATTTGGGGTCGTGACAAGTTGGTATTAGAGCCTAGGTTTACTAGGCCTCGTGAGTCTTGAGCCGGTTAGTAGAGTCTTGTGGATCGGTACGGGGACGCCTGTACTTATCCTCGGGAGGCTGCTGCGAACCTTTAGGAAACACTTCACATTTCTTGGAATTCTTATCGTGCGTACTTGATTCAGCTTGAGATATAATTTTTGAAATTCCTTCCACACGTCCGTGTACGCATCGAGCGCTCAGTAATGTAATTGCCTTATGGCTTACGATTCCCTGGTCGAGGGGCGAGATATAATCTCCATGAGTTCATGTTGGGCCAGTCGGGAGGACTTGAGGCCGAATCCTTGTCTATGGCTTGAGCACCAAGGTATTAATTTTGTGAGTCGATATTATGAAGTTCATACGATCGGTATTGATCCTTATTGTGCAAATGGCAGTTTGATAATGGGAGAGCTGTAAGGTATTCGGTTCTTATTGTGATTTGATATGTAGCCCTAGCTATAGGCGTGAGAAATAATTATCATATCTCGTAATTGGAAGGTAAAGTGCCTTATGTGTAGTGAAACGAGTTTAAACTCGGGAAGACTAAAGTGATTTTGATATGTGTTATGATTCGAGCAGGTACAACACAGGTTCAAGTATAAATTGTGATAATATGATTCGTATAGTATTGAGACTTAATGTTGTTGAAATACATTGTGATATCTTGTTGAGTTGTGGATGTATTGTTAGAATGATTTGGTGATTCTCTGGCAGGTGGATAGGCCAATTTACAAAGGAAACTCTGCCGAAATTTTTGGAAAATTTGGGACTTAGAAAGATTTCTGTCACCTAAAGAGAGTGGGCTTATTGGTGGTGCATGTATATCCGCAAGAATTGCAGAAGAGCTAAGGTCTCTGATGATTCGAGTCTCTGTCCAGGGCTTGTAAATGACTTGAGTTTAATCTCATATTAACATTTCGGCATCACTTGAGTAATAATGATATGAGTGGTTGAAAGTGCTTTGATGAATGGCTTCGTGCTAAGTTGGGGAGGTTGCTATTGATTAACTGATTGCACTATTGTGTGCTATGTTGATTCTGTCTCTAAGTATGTTGGGAAATTTTGATAAAGGTTATGGTGATTCGTAGATATGAAGAAATACTAGGATGTTGTGAACTTATGTTGGTAAAGAATGTTCGGTGTATAGAAAAGAAAGATAGCTAATTGGATCTGTATGTAATCATGTTCTGCGATGTCAAAATTCTAACAAGGCACGAGTGGTTTTGTTCAATAAGACAGTTGAATTATAACTGAATAAGGGTGAATGATGCCCGAGAATGGTTTTGCAGTGTTCAAGATTTTGCTTGTAACAGTCAAGTGCCTTAAGATTTGTGTATGTGGCTAAAGATGGCGGTTTCGTTAGAGAAGATCAAGGCTTTTGTTATATCATGTGAATGATGGGATTCTAGGTATCCGTATGGGGAACTAATGATAACAATTTAAAAATCGCGGGAAGTTCATCGAAATAAAGTATTGTAGAATGTGGTACTTTTGGGAAACATTGAGAGAGTATTCAGTGGCCTATGGGTCTTAGACCGTGTGGTCTTGTGTACGAGTCTCGTGTGGTAACATGAGTTGATGTATTATGGTACTATACTAAAGACTTATATGAAATTAGAGATGAATCAGAAAGGAAACTGGGTAAATGGAACAACTTGTTAATAAACCAGAAATGGTATAAAAAGGAATACGATTGATTCCTGGTATGTGGTTGAAGTAATGAGTCTTGCAAACATTGTAGCAAAGCTCTTGAGTGCTGGCAGTTGTGTAACTTGATATGGGTATAAGGACTCAGTCCTGGCAGTTAAACTTATGCAACGGATGGGAAGAAATAGTTCGTGATGTGTTTTATCATGGTTTGAAAATGAGTATATTCCTGTCGGTATGCGAAGCGTGGAATGTGTAATGAGTTTTTCTTCTATATGGGATCACGAAAGTCCTTGACTAGTGGAGTGCGCCGATGTTGAGGCGGAGAAAAGGGATATGAATTTCCATGTTGTCTTAGTGTGGTATGGTATACACGATGTGTTATGGAAAGTTGATAAGGGTATATTCTAGGTTTTGAGATCAGTTCATAATATATGGGAAGTCAATAAAATTATTGAGCAGCGCGGACAGCTTTCTGATAATTTAAGAAAATGGTACTGCTATTCTATTAACTTGGCAGGGAATATGATCCAAAAAGGACAAGGTAATGTAAACTGATAATATCAAGTGGTATGGTGGTATTCTCTTGTTGGATCGACTATAATAATTGAGTCGTTGATGGCATAGTGAAATTTCTGAATGGCTTTCGTGGTATGAATGGACGCTTGATGTGCGTTATGTATTTGTATGGTGAAGTACGGAATCAAGCATGGTGATTCATGTGTTATATGTGTGTTGGAGACTAGAAGTTCTTGTAACCCGCCTACGCAGCGGTGGTATGTCGTGTGTACCGGCACCGTTTAGCGGTTATTGGAAATCGGAAGCCCTAGTGGCTCTCTCTTAGCTTGATATGATGAATTTGGGTTACGATACCTTATTTCAGACTGGTTGACATAAGTCAGGTCGTCTAGACTAATGTGATATGGACTATGTCGGAAAATGGCACAAATTGCGTAGCAGAGAGCATCAGAGTATGCTCCAATAGAGTAGTTGTACCCAGGACCAGCGGACGGCTGGTAGGCATTACTTTGTCAGTTGGACCTTAGTGGCGGATCTCAGTGTAGAGGTATCCACCATTGATTCAGTTCCAGTATTGAGAAACGTTGTCAGATGCGTTTCATGTGGCCGAGCATGTGGCCGAGCTTTAGGCTATATGTATATATATGTTTGCTGTAATGAGAAAATTCGACTCGATATGCATTTCCTTTTTGCGAGATTTATGCGTGGATCGGGTGGCACGCCGCCACGGGTTATTTGGATCGGGTGGCACGCCGCCACGGGTATGTCATTGGAACGGGTTGCACGCCGCAACAGAATATTGTGAAAATATAGTTAGTTATATGCTACTTGGTATACAATACTTCCTCGCTTCTGAGGAAAAGACCGTTTTGAGTATCGCTTGGCGAGTGGCACATCGGTTGTGTCCTTTCAGGATTTAATAGCATACGTTAATTGTTTCACCGTGGGTGAGGTTGATTGCTTGGGTTCAAGACCTAGATCTGTGCGTGGCTAACCGTTTTGAGCTTGGTAGCTTGAGGTGCTTCATGAGTAATATTGTTTGGATAGAATCATGAATTGTGGCAAGGCCACGTGATGTTATGACCTGTCGAGGAGGATTCAGGTACTCTATTTCTATAATGCGAGACGCTATCTCAGTTTTATATTATGATGGCACTGAGGAATTGAACTGCAGCTCTTTTGCCGGAGACAGTTGTCATGAATTGAGTCGTCATGATTCGAGTGTGTGCATACGTTTCTATTGGAGCCTATGTTGTGCTCATCGTGGCTTAGGTCGGTGTTGAGGTGTTTATCACCAGTGCGGTGTGTTATAATCGAAATGATCGTCGAAGCCAATAATGAGTGTGAGTATATGTGATTTGAGCTAGTTAGAAAGGCAATACCGAGATTTGGCTCCGAATTTTGTTGTAGTATCAATTAAAAAGGAAATGGATTCATGAATGGTTGACCTGAGAGATGGGTTCGATATATCGCGTGTGCGGTTGCCGTTGGCAGGATATGAAGGTGTTGGAATAAGACTCTATCTAATGAAAAAGGTTTTTCGGTTGGTATTTGGTTATCGTGGGAAATTGTTGTGATTAGGGATTATTGTTCCGAGTGATTGGGTTGTTTGACACATCATATTATCTCACCGAGGTGGCGAGTATGGACTATTACAGTTGGATCGTGTGTATCCCGAGTATAGGCATGGGATTAGCATTTGGCATATGATTTCAGAAAGTACAATGTGATTTATGGTTCAGATGGTCTGTGAAATTTTGACTATGTGGTGTTTTCGAACTTATGTGAGATAGGGTGACGTATGATCACCCGGATATATGCTTGGTAAGGTCATTCGGCTATTGGGTGGCTTCTAGTACAACTCTGAGTCCGCTCGAGGACGAGCGTTTGTTTAAGTTGGGGAGAATGTAACGACTCGGCCCGTCGTTACGGGAATTACCACCCCGTTATGTTGCATTTACATATCTTATGCTTTTATATCAGTGTTAGAGCCTATCGGGTGAGTTAGGAGTGAATTGAATTGAAAATGAAGCAAATAGCATGTTTGAAGGAAGTTTGAATATGAAAAGTCAACCTAGAGTTGACTATCGAGTTAGAGTGCTCGGAATCAAATTCTGATGATTCGACTAGTTTCGGAAGATCATTTATGACTTAGGAGAGCAATCGGAATTGAATTTGGAGGCCCGATGTAGTTTTAGGCTTGAATTGGCTAAGGTTGAATTTTGGCGAAATCCGAACGGTAGGTGAGATTTTGATCCGGGAGCCGGAATGGAATTCCGATAGTTGCAGTAGCTTCGTTAGGTGATTTTGGATATGCCTGCAAATTTTCAGGTCATTCGGACATCGTTTGGTCGGGTTTTTTATTGAATGAGCAATTCAGAAATTTTGAAGAAACTTAGGCTTGAATCCGTGTGTAATGGGTGATTTTGATGTTTACGATGGTGTTTTTATGTTACGAGCAAGTTTGAATGAGGTAATATGATGTATTGGTGGCTTTGGTTGAGGTCCCGGGGGTCTCGGGATCATTTCAGATGCCTAACGGGCAAGTTTTGATCATGAAGTTGCTACAGAAATTTGCAGACAGTGATTGCTCTATGTGATTGCATAGAGTCATTGCGATCGCATAGAAGAGCCTGGAGGGATGAGAAAAATGTGCTATGCGATCGCATAGCAAGGGGTGTGATCGCATAGGCTTATCAGAATGTGCATTGCGATCGCATATCCAGTGCTGCAATCGCAGAGAAGAAAATGGGAGGTCCGGAAGATTGTGCTATGCGATCGCGGAGGTGCATTGCGATCGCATAGAAGGGGAAATTGGCAGGAAAATTTAACTCTATGCAATCGCATAGGGCCATTGCGATCGCATAGAAGGATTTTGTCTGGCAGTGAAATTAAATTTGCAGAACAGAGGCTTACGGGTTCATACACCCCAAAACACCATTTTTGAGCCCTAGAGAGAAGAAATCACGGGAAAACGCTGGGAAATCATCGGGTATTCACCGGAGATAAGTTTCTTGACTCAAAAACATCATTTTATGGTAGAATTAATATCAATCTTCATGAATTTGGGTAGAAATTGTGATGGATTGTGGCCTAGATATTGAAAACGAAAATTTGGGTTTTGAAAGGCCAATCGAACTCCGATTTTGGTAAATTTTATATGTGTGGACTCGTGGCGAGACGAGGGTTCTGGAAATATGAGTTTTGAAATTTTTTGAGATGTGGGCCCGGGGCTCGGGTTTTGCAAATTTCGTGATTTTTGATATTTTTCGAGTTCTTTCGATTGGGTTATGTTCCATTAGCCTATTTTGATATATTTCTGCTGATTTGTGCTAGTTTTGACGTGCGTGGATGCCGGTTCGAGGAGCTAAGGCGTCGCGGGTATGAGCTTTCGTCGGTTCGAGGTGGGTAATACTTGTAAATGATGTCCTGAGGGTTAGTAAACCCCGGACTTGCACATCTTAGTGGTGTGTTGAGGTGACTTGCACGCCGGATAACGGGCGTGGGGTAGAGCACCATTGGAGATTGTGACTTGGTCCGTCCCGCGTAATAAATAATAACACCTAATTGTTGAAGTGAATTGGACTAATTATCATGTTTGGGCTTTGTGCCAATTATTTGAGTCCTTCAGGGATTGGTATCACTGTTTTGATAACATTGTGCATATTTTATTCTAAAATTTAAGTTTTAAAATGGTATTTTTGCTATTCAGCATTTTTATAAGGTTATGAAAAACTTGAACAAGGTCTTAATAATATTTTTAGCTGTGAGCTAATATGATATTGTTGTCGTAGGGCTTTCTTGATTATTTGTTAGACTGATTGGGGCCGAGGGCCATATGTTAGGGCATGACATTTTATGTGAGCATATGCATAC
This sequence comes from Nicotiana noctiflora, assembly GCA_032618575.1. Taxonomy (NCBI): domain Eukaryota; kingdom Viridiplantae; phylum Streptophyta; class Magnoliopsida; order Solanales; family Solanaceae; genus Nicotiana; species Nicotiana noctiflora. The sequence continues at coordinate 90,380 of JASVEL010014219.1, read as the reverse complement.
ACATGCATGGATCGGACTGCGCGCCGCAGTGGTATACGGATCGGGCTGTGCGCCGCAGCAGGTGTGATATTAATATTGTGCTTGGGCTGTAGGAGCCCCTCCGGAGTCTGAACCCCCACAGTGAGCACGGGTACCCAAATTGGATCGGGCTACGCGCCGTAGCGGTCATATGCATTGCATGGCATACATACATTGGTTTACGTGTACTATGTGGCATAACATTCAGCACTCATATATTACTGGCACACATGCATTAGTTGCCTTATTGACCAGATCTCCTGGTGGTAATTGATAAGGAGTGCTAGCCCGAGGGGCTGATTTGAGTGCGGACTTGCACTGCTTGAGATTATATCCAGGTATTGGTATATTATTATGAAAGAAAGTAGCTAAAAATTGAGATTTTTAATAATCTACTCACATATGCTTGAAAAGAATAAAAAGATAGTTTTGTATTGTGTAGCATGAGATAGTGCCTATCGTGGTTTTCTTCCCTTCAGCATTATTTACTTTTATTACTGCTGAGTTGGAAGTACTCACACCCGACTCCCTGCACCTTGTGTGCAGATTCAGGTATATCACAGCAGGGCTGATTCTATTGCGGCTCGGGAGTGATTTTGGACAGTCGAGGTAGCTGCCAGCATTCGCAGGACCTGATTCTCCAGTTTGTCTGTATTTTGTTCTGATCATCCCACACTTGTGCACAGTTATATTCACTATTTACACTTTGTATACTCCGTAGAGGCTCATGACTCTTGACCCTTCGGTCTATGGGAGTTGGCACGTGTTGGGACTTGGTTCCCTGTTTTTAATATATCTAACATTGTTATGCTTAAATTGGATAAAGTGAGCTTGTGGCTCCGTGGTTATTGTTGATTGGTCGGGCTGGCCTAGCAGTGCTGGGCGCCATCACGACCGGATTTGGGGTCGTGACAAGCCCGCCAAGGAGCAAGGCCCTCAAGAAGCAGGCCCACAACAAGTGGTCCAAAAATTAATCCTCCTCCACGCCCATTTGCAATAAGGCCTAAATTAAGCCTTTTGCCAATAAGGCCAGAATTAGGACAGAATAGATATTCTGCCCTAGCCCAACTACCACCAGTTGGCCCAATCTCTTTCCCCTTACTACCTTCGAGTAGTTCTTCAAAAAAGCCCTTTCAAAAGGAACCCGAACCCAGTTCGGCTTCTCCCTCGGGAAAACTTAGATTTTCCCACAAACCAACTAGTGACTCTTACGCCATGAAAACTCCTAAGAGTTTTGCTGAAGCAGTATCTCCAGCTGCTACTCCCCTTCCAAAGCCTGTTAAAGAAAAATTTCATTTCATTTCTTTACAGACTTCTCCCATCTTTGCTCTTGACAAAGATTATGAAAACTTTGAGATAAAACATCTCTTAAAACCCCTCTTCAACAATAGAAATTATGTTGACACCGATAATCACTTAAAAACTAGAAAGTTTTTTAAATTTATTTTAATAGATACTGGTTCTATAGAAATAGAACACGAGTTAAGTGATAAATCAGATCCTGAGAGCATCGCCTACTCTAAGTTCACTATTAAAAAGATCCTTTCTCCCTTCGATTGGAAGGTAGATCACCTGTTAACTCCTATAAGTCTTTCTAGGAAATACAATCCTCAAACCTACAATTGGTTTGATTACCGTAATGCCTGGTTTAACTTCCTATTCTTAGGACCAATTACCCATACTTGGTTTGTAAAGTATAGCTCAGAAGTCTCAACTTTTGTTATCCCGAGATGGTTCTACGAATGGTGGAGTTGTTTCGGAGGAAACCAAGGCATCCTTCCTAAACCCTTCTTAGAGAAGTTTCCTCGGTTCCAACATGAGGAAGGAATCTCTACATTGCCTGACAACATTAAGTTGTGTAAATACTTTATTAATAAAAGAATTTCTTATATTATTAATTGGACCTTTGTTATAGCAGAATTTGACAGGATCAAATATCTGTCAAGAGAAGTCAAAATCAAAGGCTGGACACCAGCGAAAAAAAGAGTCCACAAATCAGATAATCACTCCTTCCAAGAAATGATCAACCTCATCTTCTCAACCGTCACCTTCAAAAGATGAGTTGAAGAAAAAGTTACAGAAAGCTCTGTCTGAGCTCGATGATAATCCAGACGAAGAAGCTATCATTCAACTTCTAGAAGAAGCCTCATCACAAAGTGATGACAACGGTGACATGTTAAACCCTCGAGCTCTAGCTAGTTCTTATCTAAATCCATTTGAATAATAAATCACTAATTGAAGTTATTAAAAACCGGAATAATTAGTCTCTCGGATAGAGGTCAAAGATCGGAATTATCTAGAGAGTAATAGAAGAGTCCCGAAGGGACGAAATTTCTATTTGATTATTAAATCAATGGACCCTAGCCACCGAAAGTCTTTTGGACTATTCGGAGACAGCATCTCTTTTAGTCAAAAAGAGAACAGGAAGATAAGCTTTACTTTATCATTACCCGACAAGGGAAAAACTGATAAAGCTTATCTCCCTGCCCATTATCTACAGCAAGTGGAAAATGGGCCATACTTATCATCGGGCAACCAATCAAATGTAGATTGCTTTTATCCCTTTTAGTCTATTTAAAGACTTGTAAATTATCTAGAGAAGCATCAGAAAATTTCTGAAATACAATTTTCTTTTGCAATTCTCTCTGTACTCTCTTGTAAACAATGAAGGCGTTTGCCACTATGGAATAAAATACCCTTGTCTTTGTAAGTTTTCTTTACAGTTTTCTATTTTTTAATTTCCGCACTTGATCCTGCATTATTGGTATCAGAGCCATGTTAGTATACTGCATCATGAGTAGCTAAATACTCTTTGTCTAGGACACTAGACAGATTATGATTATTCGTTCATACTAGATAAATATTATTTTTATGTTTATAGTATCTCTTTAAACAAAGTACTGTTTAAAGCCTGAGGTGTAGAGTGTCTGTTGAATTTGAAGTTGTCGAGTAATTTACGACTTTAGGCTTTGGTCAGCCAGAAGGGAATCTCCGTAAGGCCAAGAGAGTGGCAGGATTGATTCAAGGTGGTCCGGTCCCTGAGATAATTCAACAAAGTCTAGTAATATCCAAGATTGGCTTTAAAATACTATTTTGTTATAAGACTCACTATTTACATAATTCTGATATTTATCTTTTATTAACACTTAATCATAGTATTTCTAGTTTCCTAAGACAATTTCTTTCTCATGAATTCCAGAAACCAAAATACTGTTAATAGTTTAAATGTTTCTATTTCGAAAATAGAAAACGATTTACAAAACTAGGATATTCCAAAAGAATCTTTTGAAAAGATTTACCAAGTTGGAAACTTTTCTATTTTTAAAAAGTTTAATATTAAAACTTGTGAATCCACTATTGCTATAAATAATAGCCTTGAAACTATTAAGTTATTAATATCTGCCGACATAGATCACTATAAAAAGGATTTTCAATTTTTACATATCGGACTTGTACAAGTTGCTGTTAAACCTCTGTTTAGAAATGGTTTAAATATCCTTATCTATTTACTTCTTCGAGATGATAGACTGTTAAACTTTGATGACTCACTTTTAGGAGTCTTAGAAAGTAACCTCGCTAATGGCCCGGTTTACTTTAACTTGTTATCCCAATTTCTCGGTTGACATCCATGACCCTAATATCATGGACACTTTGACACTTAATGTCAAAACCAAGAACATGAATAGTAAAATAGATATTAGAGAAATAGCTATAATATACCGTGTATATTATAAGCTTATGAAAACCACTATAGCCCCTAAGGCTATAACGGCTAGTGCCAAAGGTTTTACTATGCTCATGGAAGCCAACCAAGAGCACGGAACTACCTTTGTTCCCAGATTATTGAAATGGAGTGACATCCTTTCTGATGAAGAATGGAAGTTTGATTCCATAACAAATCCAACTCCACCCCAACCCGAAAGATCTCAAATCGACAGGGTTATTCAATTTCCTGATGGATCTATTAACCTTAAGTTTTTAAGATCCAATTCTACTAAACAAGGCTCTTCAAGTAGACGACTTTCGTCAGCAAGACCTTCTTCTTCTCAAAACAGAGAAGAAAATATAAATATTGAGCCAGGGAAATTTCTTGGTGTTGACTTTTCCAACACTATTCCTAAGGTTTATTATGAGAACTCTGGAAGTCCTACTCCTAGCGATATGAAACCAGATAAACCTAGGAATTCCATAGGTGTTTTAACCTCTGACAAAGACTTTGTTCCAAACGAAGATCTTCTAAATACTTGGTGGGATCTCCCTGAGCATAAAACCAAAGTTGCTTGGTATAAAGCCACTTGTCCTAGGCATAAGAGGATTGCCTTTAGGAATAAATGGTTTATAGACATGAGAAGGTTTAGAACAGAAATAGAATTCTTTAGATGGTTCGAATGTTCTGGACAAATAGATGATACTCAATCATCCCTTCAAACCTTAGTCAATAGGTGGTACATTAGAGACCAAACAATTGACAATATTACTCCTCCATTAGAAGGACTTAAAATTCCCTATAGGAAAGAAGTTATTATTGCTTCACCCTTTAAGAAAAATATAGACAAAACCACTTCTCCTGTTAGCACTGAGGATATCAACAAAATCCTAGAACAGAATAATTATACCAACCAAGTTCTTCACGTTGTTTCTAAACAAATAGAACAAATCCCTCTTAAGGACAGTTCGATAATAAGTCGACCTAGTACTTCGAAAACTTTTGATAGGATTGACACAAATCCGGTTTTCAAAATCCCTGAATTCTCCAAAGAAAAATTCCCTGAATTTTCTAAAGATCTTAGCAACAGTAATGCTATGTTAGAAAATATTAGTGACCAGTTATCTAAGCTGAATATCACCAAAGGCAATTCAGCTTAGATAACTGGTCACTAATTTTTTCTAACATAGCATTACTGTTGCTAAGATCTTTAGAAAATTCAGGGAATTTTTCTTTGGAGAATTCAGGGATTTTGAAAACCGGATTTGTGTCAATCCTATCAAAAGTTTTCGAAGTACTAGGTCGATTTATTATCGAACTGTCCTTAAGAGGGATTTGTTATATTTGTTTAGAAACAACGTGAAGAACTTGGTTGGTATAATTATTCTGTTCTAGGATTTTGTTGATATCCTCAGTGCTAACAGGAGAAGTGGTTTTGTCTATATTTTTCTTAAAGGGTGAAGCAATAATAACTTCTTTCCTATAGGGAATTTTAAGTCCTTCTAATGGAGGAGTAATATTGTCAATTGTTTGGTCTCTAATGTACCACCTATTGACTAAGGTTTGAAGGGATGATTGAGTATCATCTATTTGTCCAGAACATTCGAACCATCTAAAGAATTCTATTTCTGTTCTAAACCTTCTCATGTCTATAAACCATTTATTCCTAAAGGCAATCCTCTTATGCCTAGGATAAGTGGCTTTATACCAAGCAACTTTGGTTTTATGCTCAGGGAGATCCCACCAAGTATTTAGAAGATCTTCGTTTGGAACAAAGTCTTTGTCAGAGGTTAAAACACCTATGGAATTCCTAGGTTTATCTGGTTTCATATTGCTAGGAGTAGGACTTCCAGAGTCCTCATAATAAACCTTAGGAATAGTGTTGGAAAAGTCAACACCAAGAAATTTCCCTGGCTCAATATTTATATTTTCTTCTCTGTTTTGAGAAGAAGAAGGTCTTGCTGACGAAAGTCGTCTGCTTGAAGAGCCTTGGTTAGTAGAATTGGATCTTAAAAACTTAAGGTTAATAGATCCATCAGGAAATTGAATAACCCTGTCGATTTGAGATCTTTCGGGTTGGGGTGGAGTTGGATTTGTTATGGAATCAAACTTCCATTCTTCATCAGAAAGGATGTCACTCCATTTCAATAATCTGGGAAAAAAGGTAGTTCCGTGCTCTTGGTTGGCTTCCATGAGCATAGTAAAACCTTTGGCACTAGCCGTTATAGCCGTAGGGGCTATAGTGATTTTCATAATCTTATAATATACACGGTATATTATAGCTATTTCTCTAGTATCTATTTTACTATTCATGTTCTTGGTTTTGATATTAAGTGTCAAAGTGTCCATGATATTAGGGTCATGGATGTCAACCTAGAAATTGGGATAACAGTTAAAGTAAACCGGGCCATTAGCGAGGTTACTTTCTAAGACTCCTAAAAGTAAGTCATCAAAGTTTAACAGTCTATCATCTCGAAGAAGTAAACAGATAGGGATATTTAAACCTTTTCTAAACAAAGGTTTAACAGCAACTTGTACAAGTCCGATATGTAAAAATTGAAAATCCTTTTTATAGCGATCTATGTCGGCAGATATTAATAACTTAATAGCTTCAAGGCTATTATTTATAGCAATAGTGGATTCACAAATTTTAATATTAAACTTTTTAAAAATAGAAAAGTTTCCAAGTTGGTAAATCTTTTCAAAAGATTCTTTTGGAATATCCCAGTTTTGTAAATCGTTTTCTATTTTCGAAATAGAAACATTTACACTATTAACAGTATTTTGGTTTCTGGAATTCATGAGAAAGAAATTATCTTAGGAAACTAGAAATACTATGATTAAGTGTTAATAAAAGATAAATATCAGAATTATGTAAATAGTGAGTCTTATAACAAAATAGTATTTTAAAGCCAATCTTGGATATTACTAGAGTTTGTTGAATTATCTCAGGGACCGGACCACCTTGAATCAATCCTGCCACTCTCTTGGCCTTACGGAGATTCCCTTCTAGCTGACCAAAGCCTAAAGTCGTAAATTACTCGACAACTTCAAATTCAACAGACACTCTACACCTCAGGCTTTAAACAGTACTTTGTTTAAAGAGATACTATAAACATAAAAATAATATTTATCTAGTATGAATGAATAATCATAATCTGTCTAGTGTCCTAGACAAAGAGTATTTAGCTACTCATGATGCAGTATACTAACATGGCTCTGATACCAATAATGCAGGATCAAGTGCGGAAATTAAAAAGCGGGCCCGAGACTAAATTTTGTTAACTGTATGCGGAAAAATCAACAAATTTGATTTTTTGCTATCAAGACATTTTGAAAGCCTTTCTTGAGACCCCGTAGGTAGAAGGTCGCGATCGAGTTCTGGAGTGTTTTGGGACACTTAGTCCCTAAAAGAGAGTTTAAGCACTACTACTCTTGAGGTGGGGTGATCCATTTGAGACTTCGAGGTATGTCTATCGAGTCCGCGGACCGAGGAGTCCTTTTCGATTCTCTCTCATGGTATTAACCCTTTTGTATTTACTTTCGTGAGACACTCTGGAGTTAGAACACTGTAGTTATTCCATAGCTTTTGATTTCATGAGATTCTGGATTTTCGAAAATGTAGTTTCATTTTGAGAGTTTGTATTGTATATGCCGAGCGACATCTTAAAAGCTTCAGTTTTTGTTATTTCTACTATTTTAGCTAGTTTTATTCTGTTGTTTTCTTTTTACGCAATTTGTTAGGCTTACCTAGTCATAGAGAATAGGTGCCATTACGATTGTTTACAGAGAAAAAACTGGGGTCATGAGAGTTATGTGATTGGTGTTGAGGTGACACACATGCTAGGTGACTGTCACAATCTATATTTCATTATAGGTCATGATGGTGCCTAACACCATTGTCAGGCCAGCCGTTTCGGAAATGTGAGTGAGTTCTCATATTATTTTAACCAAAAATAGTTATACTAGATTTTCAAATTTAAAGATAAGACCAGTAAATATCATAAAGTACTAAAATAGCGATACAACCCAAAAATAAATATCTACTACTGTGTATGCCAGAACCTGTTGTCACAAGTTACGGGCGACTAGTAGAATATACACAAAAGAATAATACACTATCCTACTGTTTGAATCGGGAAGGACATAAATAAAAAGTACAAGAAAGGACTTCTTCGGTTGCGGATCAGCATGAAAGAGAAGCAACTCACTGTAGAAGTCCCCAAGTGTGCTCATTGATGCGTACCGGGATGATGTCCAGATCCACCTGTCTCAAATCCTATACATTTAAGTATAGAAGCATAGCATGAGTACATAAACCACATGTACTCAATAGTTATCCCGCCTAATCTCGAAAAAGTAGAGACGAGAGGTCAACTTGATACTTACTAAGGTCAAGATAATATAACATAATATAGTGAGATATACAACATGAAGGATTTCCAATAACACAAGTTTAATAGAAGAGTCATATTCATGTTCTTGTCATAATTAAATTACCAGTTTTCCCTTTTTCATTTCAAATGAGTGGCCTAGTCATAACTAAATGTAAGCATATAAATTATGCACAAACATGCCGAGGTAGCGGTCCGCTCCAAGAGAAAGTAAATTGTGCACTGCGGAGGGTCGAGCCGCACAAACCATAAATGCATCTATTCTCATTGAGGAGATCGGCCCAATCCACAATCATCAAGAAAATATCAAGAAAGCAAATAAGGCTCAATTACATACAAGAGAATTCCTACCAAGGCTCAACAAACTCATATGTTCATTTTTCATTTCCTCAAGTCTCTAGCAAATCATAAATGATCATATTAGCAATTTAAAAGAAGATATATTCCCCAAATAGACATGACGTGGGTCTTAAACTATCCGAACAACTATTATATAGTAGCTATGCACGGACTCTCGTCACCTAGTATGTACGTCACCCCCACATTTAGCAACAATTACTCATTTACAATCCTATGTGGACAATTCCCTCTTACAAGGTTAGAAAGGAGCTTCACTCCAAAGTGTACTCCCAATGTTCAAGAACGATCCCATATCCTTAATTCGAAGCCGAACAATACCAAACTAATCAAACGAAGTAAGAACTAGTAAATAAAGGCTTATGATATCGAATTCTAACCATATAAACAATTTTCTAACCATTTACACAAGTTTCTTAAATTCTGACCCTGGGCCCACGTGTCCGGATGTTGAGGTTTTTCGAAGGAAGTTGTTATCTATCACCTAAGGATCACAAATATATGATTTCCAGTTCATTACATGGCAATTTATGTGATAAAACCTTATTTTTCATTAAACCCTAGGTCTAGCTCAAATCCCTTGATTTTACCAAATTTTTAGTGTTAAATCTACCTAATGTTTATGTATTTGAACTAAAAGTGAGTAGGGATTACTTACCTTGCAATGTTATGTTGAAAGCCTCCTCTTTGGAATCACTAACATCGCCTAAGTGTTGAGAGAAATGTGAAAGAAATGAGCTTGAGCTCGTATTAAATGAACCCTTCTGTCCCCAGCTATTTTCGCAATTTTCCATAATGGGTTATGATGGCGCCTAACACCATTGTCAGGCCAGCTGATGCGGAACTATGATCAAGTTCTCATTTTATTTTAACCAAATATAGTTATACTAGATTTTCGAATTTAAAGATAAGACCAGTAAATATAATAAAGTTCTAACGTAGCGATACAACCCCAAAATAAATGTCTACTACTGTGTGTGCCAGAACCAGGTGTCACAAGTTACGGGCGACTAGTAGAATATGCAGAAAAGAATAATACACTATCCTACTGCCTGAATCAGGATAGATAGAAACAAAAAGTACAAGAAAGGACTTCTTCGGCTGCGGATCAGCATGAAAGAGAAGCAGCTCACCGTAGAAGTCCCCAAGCATGCTCACTGATGCACACTAGGATGATGTCCAGATCCACCTGCCTCAAATCTTGTACATTTAAGTAAGTAAGCGTAGCATGAGTACATAAGCCACATGTACTCAGTAAGTATCCCGTCTAATCTCGAAGAAGTAGACACGAGAGGTTGACTTGATACTTACTAAGGTCAAGATAATATAACATAATAAAGTGAGATATGCAGTATGAAGGATTTCCAATAACACAAGTTTAATAGAAGAGTCATATTTATGTTCTTGTCATAACTAAATTACGAGTTTTACCCTTTTAATTTCAAATGGGTGATCATGTCATAACTAAATGTAAGCATATAAATCAGGCACAATCATGTCGAGGTCGATGACCCACTCCAATAGAAAGTAAATTGTGCACTGCCGAGGGTCGAGCGACACGAACCATAGATGTATCTATTCTCACCGAGGCAATCGGCCCTATCCATAATCATCAATAAAATATCAAGAAAGCATATAAGGCTCAATTACATACAAGGGAATTCCTACCAGGGCTCAACAAACTCATATGTTCACTTTTCATTTCCTCAAGTCTCTAGCAAATCATAAATGATCATATTGGCAATTTAAAATAAGATATATTCCCCAATTAGACATGACCTGAGTCCTAAACTACCCAAACAATTATCATGTAGTATCTATGCACGAAATCTCATCACCTAGTACGTACGTAGCCCCTGCATTTAGCAACAATTACTCATTTACAATCATATGGGGACAATTCCCTCTTACAAGGTTAGAAAGGAGACTTACCTCGTTCCAAAGTGCACTCCCAATGTTCCAAAACGAGCCCAAGTCCTTAATTCGAAGCCTAACAATCCTAAACTAATCAAACAAAGTAAGAATTAGTAAATAAAGGCTTACAAAATCGAATTCTAACCAGTTAAACAATTATCTAACCATTTACACAAGTTTCCTAAATTTCGACCCTAGGTCCACTTGTCCGGATTCAAAGAATTTTTGAAGGAAGTTGTTCTCTATCACCTAAGGATCACAAATATATGATTTCTAGTTCATTACATGGAAATTTATGTGATAAAACCTTAGTTTTCGTTAAACCCTAGGTCTATCTCAAATCCCTTGATTTTACCTAATTTTTAGTGTTAAATATACCTAATGTTTATGTATTTGAGCTAAAAGTTAGTGAGGATTACTTACCTTGCAATGTTATGTTGAAACCTCCTCTTTGGAATCACTAAAATCGACTAAGTGTTGAGAGAAATGTAAAAGAAATGAGCTTGAGCTCGTATTAAATGAACCCTTCTGTCCCCATCTATTTTTGCAGCTGCGAAAGTATTTCCATTTCTGCGAAATCCGCTTCTGCAGAAAATGGCCGCTTCTGCAACTTTTGGAAGTTGGGGCTCGACCGTTTATGCAGTCTTGGGACCGCATAGGCGGAATCGCTTCTGCTGGTCCCTGGGCCTCTTCTGCGGAACTGGGAGAATTGGACCGGACCGGTTCTATGGTCTAGGGGTCGCATGAGCGGGACTGCTTCTGCGGTCCCTGGGCCGCTTCTGCGATTTCCCAGGACTTGACCCCTTTTCGCTTCTGCGTTAAATGACTGCTTCTGCAGTCTCGCTTCTGCGGTCCAAGAGCCACAGAAGCGTTTATGATAGAAGCAGCAGATATAAGGCCTTTTCTAAGTTTTCAACTTCACTGGACCCTCGACCACTTGATGCTCAGGGCTTCTGAGCCCCGCATGAACATACCGATAAGTCTGAAATCACGAGGCGAACCTACTCGAACCCTTGAAATGCTTAAAAACAACGGTAAATAAAGGAATCAACCACAAAACAAAATGATTCAAATCATTGAACCTTCAAGTTCTAGATTTCCTCGTAACGGGTCAAAAGGCCCTAAAACCACTCAGATTGACACCAAATTTACAGGCAAGTCTTAACTGATATTTCAGACTCGTACCTAGTTTCGGAATCGACATCCAAACTCGATACCTACAAAAACAATAATTTCTTAGTTTATTCAAATGTTTGAAACTTAAAATTAACAATCTTACATAAAAATTTATTACTCGGGCTGGGGACCTCGGAATTTGATCTGGGCATATGCCCAGGTCCTATATTTTCCCTTGGACCCTAAGAAATTGTCAAATCACGATTTCGAGTCTGAAAATATAGATTCTCATTTCAAACATTTGAATGTTTTCTTTCAAACTATCAAGCACAACGGTTTAGTAGTTAATGCTAAGAAAATCAAACTTTTTCAGACCCAAATACGTTTTTTGGGCCATGATTTATACCAAGGGACTTATAAGCCCATTTGTAGAGCCATCGATTTCTCAGACAAATTCCCTAATGTCATTACCGACAAAACCCAATTACAGAGATTCTTAGGAAGTCTTATGTTGCGGATTTTATTCCTAAAATCCGACAAATCTGTAAGCTTTTATACGATAGGCTTAAAAAGATCCCTGTTCCATGGGGAGTTGATCAAACAAATGCGATCTTAGAAGTAAAATGACTGGTTAAGAATTTACCATGTCTAGGTATATCAAACCCAGACTTCTTCATGATAGTCGAAACAGATGCCTCTGAACTTGGTTATGGAGGTATATTGAAACAGAGAAGGGATTCTAAGAGTCCCGAACAATTAGTTAGATTCACCTCTGGAGTATGGAACTCCGCCCAAGCTAATTATAGCACTGTAAAGAAGGAAGTCCTTGCTATTGTTCTTTGTATTACAAAGTTCCAGGACGACCTTATAAACAAAGAATTTTTGATTAGAGTAGATTGTAAATTTGCTAAAGATATCCTGCAAAAGGATGTTAAAAATCTTGTCTCTAAACAAATATTTGCTAGATGGCAAGCTTTATTATCCAGTTTTGATTTTACTATTGAATATCTTAAGGGAGAAGATAATTCTCTCCCAGATTTTCTAACACGTGAATTCTTGCAGGAAAAGCAATGAGAGGAGCCCGCCAAGGAGCAAGGCCCTCAGGAAGCAGGCCCACAACAAGTGGTCCAAAAATTAATTCTCCCCCAGGCCCATTCGCAATAAGGCCTGAATTAAGCCTCTTGCCAATAAGGCTAGAATTAGGACAGAATAGATATTCTGCCCTAGCCCAACTACCACCAGTTGGCCCAATCTCTTTCCCCTCACTACCTTCGAGTAGTTCTTCAAAAAAGCCCTTTCAAAAGGAACCCGAACCCAGTTCGGCTTCTCCCTCGGGAAAACTTAGATTTTCCCACAAACCAACTAGTGACTCTAACGCCATGAAAACTCCTGAGAGTTTTGCTGAAGCAGTATCTCCAGCTGCTACTCCCCTTCCAAAGCCTGTTAAAGAAAAATTTGATTTCATTTCTTTACAGACTTCTCCCATCTTTGCTCTTGACAAAGATTATGAAAACTTTGAGATAAAACATCTCTTAAAACCTCTCTTCAACAATAGAAATTATGTTGACACCGATAATCACTTAAAAACTAGAAAGTTTTTTGAATTTATTTTAATAGATACTGGTTCTATAGAAATAGAACACGAGTTAAGTGATAAATCAGATCCTGAGAGCATCGCCTACTCTAAGTTCACTATTAAAAAGATCCTTTCTCCCTTCGATTGGAAGGTAGATCACCTGTTAACTCTTATAAGTCTTTCTAGGAAATACAATCCTCAAACCTACAATTGGTTTGATTACCGTAATGCCTGGTTTAACTTCCTATTCTTACGACTAATTACCCATACTTGGTTTGTAAAGTATAGCTCAGAAGTCTCAACTTCTATTATCCCGAGATGGTTCTACGAATGGTGGAGTTGTTTCGGAGGAAACCAAGGCATCCTTCCTAAATACAATCTATGTTTGAATAAAATACCCTTGTCTTTGTAAGTTTTCTTTACAGTTTTCTATTTTTTAATTTCCGCACTTGATCCTGCATTATTGGTATCAAAGCCATGTTAGTATACTGCATTATGAGTAGCTAAATAATCATAATCTGTCTAGTGTCCTAGACAAAGAGTATTTAGCTACTCATGATGCAGTATACTAACATGGCTCTTATACCAATAATGCAGGATCAAGTGCGGAAATTAAAAAATAGAAAACTGTAAAGAAAACTTACAAAGACAAGGGTATTTATTATTCCATAGTGGCAAACGCCTTCATTGTTTACAAGAGAGTACAGAGAGAATTGCAAAAGAAAATTGTATTTCAGAAATTTTTTGATGCTTCTCTAGATAATTTACAAGTCTTTAAATAGACTAAAAGGGATAAAGGCAATTTACATTTGATTGGTTGCCCGATGATAAGTATGGCCCATTTTCCACTTGCTATAGATAATGGGCAGGGAGATAAGCTTTATCAGTTTTTCCCTTGTCGGGTAATGATAAAGTAAAGCTTATCTTCCTGTTCTCTTTTTGACTAAAAGAGATGTTGTCTCCGAATAGTCCAAAAGACTTTCGGTGGCTGGGGTCCATTGATTTAATAATCAAATAGAAATTCCGTCCCTTCGGGACTCTTCTATTACTCTCTAGATAATTCCGGTCTTTGACCTCTATCCGAGAGACTAATTATTCCGGTTTTTAATAACCTCAATTAGTGATTTATTATTCAAATGGATTTAGATAAGAACTAGCTAGAGCTCGAGGGTTTAACATGTCACCGTTGTCATCACTTTGTGATGAGGCTTCTTTTAAAAGTTGAATGATAGCTTCTTCGTCTGGATTATCATCGAGCTCAGACAGAGCTTTCTGTAACTTTTTCTTCAACTCATCTTTTGAAGGTGATGGTTGAGAAGATGAGGTTGATCCTTTCTTGGAAGGAGTGATTGTCTGATTTGTGGACTCTTTTTTCGCTGGTGTCCAGCCTTTGATTTTGACTTCTCTTGACAGATATTTGATCATGTCAAATTCTGTTATAACAAAGTTCCAATTAATAATATAAGAAATTCTTTTCTTAATAAAATATTTACACAACTTAATGTTGTCCGGCAAGGTAGAGATTCCTTCCTCATGTTGGAACTGAGGAAACTTCTCTAAGAAGGGTTTAGGAAGGATGCCTTGGTTTCCTCCGAAACAACTCCACCATTCGTAGAACCATCTCGAGATAACAGAAGTTGAGACTTCTGAGCTATACTTTACAAACCAAGTATGGGTAATTGGTCGTAAGAATAGGAAGTTAAACCAGGCATTACGGTAATCAAACCAATTGTAGGTTTGAGGATTGTATTTCCTAGAAAGACTTATAGGAGTTAACAGGTGATCTACCTTCCAATCGAAGGGAGAAAGGATCTTTTTAATAGTGAACTTAGAGTAGGCGATGCTCTCAGGATCTGATTTATCACTTAACTCGTGTTCTATTTCTATAGAACCAGTATCTATTAAAATAAATTCAAAAAACTTTCTAGTTTTTAAGTGATTATCGGTGTCAACATAATTTCTATTGTTGTAGAGGGGTTTTAAGAGATGTTTTATCTCAAAGTTTTCATAATCTTTGTCAAGAGCAAAGATGGGAGAAGTCTGTAAAGAAATGAAATCAAATTTTTCTTTAACAGGCTTTGGAAGGGGAGTAGCAGCTGGAGATACTGCTTCAGCAAAACTCTCAGGAGTTTTCATGGCGTAAGAGTCACTAGTTGGTTTGTGGAAAAATCTAAGTTTTCCCGAGGGAGAAGCCAAACTGGGTTCGGGTTCCTTTTGAAAGGGCTTTTTTGAAGAACTACTCGAAGGTAGTGAGGGGAAAGAGATTAGGCCAACTGGTGGTAGTTGGGCTAGGGCAGAATATCTATTCTATCCTAATTCTGGCCTTATTGGCAAGAGGCTTAATTCAGGCCTTATTGCAAATGGGCCTGGAGGAGGATTAATTTTTGGACCACTTGTTGTGGGCCTACTTCCTGAGGGCCTTGCTCCTTGGCGGGCTCCTCTCATTGCTTTTCCTGCAAGAATTCACGTGTTAGAAAATCTAGGAGAGAATTATCTTCTCCCTTAAGATATTCAATAGTAAAATCAAAACTGGATAATAAAGCTTGCCATCTAGCAAATATTTGTTTAGAGACAAGATTTTTAACATCCTTTTGTAGGATATCTTTAGCAGATTTACAATCTACTCTAATCAAAAATTATTTGTTTATAAGGTCGTCCTGGAACTTTGTAATACAAAGAACAATAGCAAGGACTTCCTTCTTTACAGTGCTATAATTAGCTTGGGCGGAGTTCCAGACTCCAGAGGTGAATCTAACTAATTGTTCGGGACTCTTAGAATCCCTTCTTTGTTTCAATATACCTCCATAACCAAGTTCGGAGGCATATGTTTCGACTATCATGAAGAAGTCTGGTTTGATATACCTAGACATGGTAAATTCTTAACCAGTCTTTTTACTTCTAAGACCGCATTTGTTTGATCAACTCCCCATGGAACAGTGATTTTTTTAAGCCTATCGTATAAAGGCTTACAGATTTGTCGGATTTTAGGAATAAAATCCGCAACATAATTTAGACTTCCTAAGAATCTCTGTAATTGGGTTTTGTCGGTAATGACATTAGGGAATTTGTCTGAGAACTCGATGGCTCTACAAATGGGCTTATAAGTCCCTTGGTATAAATCATGGCCCAAAAATCGTATTTGGGTCTGAAAAAGTTTGATTTTCTTAGCACTAACTACTAAACCGTTGTGCTTGATAGTTTGAAAGAAAACATTGAAATGTTTGAAATGAGAATCTATATTTTCAGAAAATATTAAAACATCATCAATATATACTATTGAAAATTGGCTAATATGATTGAAAATACTATTCATAATATTTTGAAATTCGGAAGGGGCATTTTTTAGCCCGAAAGGCATAACGTTCCATTCGTACTGTCCGAATGGTACATTAAAAGCAGTTTTATACTTATCTTTTTCGGAAATCTGAATTTGCCAGAAGCCTGATTTCATATCAAACTTACTGTAAACGTGGCTTTAAATGTTCTCTTTAAAAGATCACGTTTGTTAGGAATAGGATACCTAATCCATTTTAAAGCCTTGTTTAAAGGTTTATAATTGATAACGAGCCTTGGGGCTCCTCTCTCTTGTTCAGCAGCATTATTAACATAAAAAGCTAAACAACTCCAAGGGGATTTGGAGGGTCTAATTAATTTATTAGACAATAGAGTATCAATTTCCTTTTTACAGAATTCCATTAAAGCCTGGTTCATTTGGATGGGCCTGGCTTTATTGGAAATGGTTTTTTCGTCAAAACCATCTATATAAGGAAGATCAATAGTGTGGGCTTTTCTGGCCCAAAAAACATTTGGAAAATCTGAGCAAATTTCTTTTTCAAAGGTTTCTTGGAGTTTAGCAATCTTAGTTACTATCCCCGGGGTTTTCAAAATTTGCTCAATTTGTTTTATTTGGATATCATCCTTCAAAAATTGTATTTGTTGAGAAATAAGATTTATTTTGAAAGTCGTTTTTTCATGCAAAAAAGTGCTTTCTTCTTTTGAAAGAGTTTTAATAAATGGGAAGGAAATTTCTTTTCCTAAAATAGTTGTTTTGATATCTTCAAAACCAGTGATAAAAGGTTTTATTTGGGTAATAAAAGGTATTCCCAAAATAATTTCCTCATTTATGTTTTTGGTAATTACAAAATCATTTTTTAAGCAAATACCATTATTGCAAATATGAGCATCAAATAATTTGTAATCTATTAATATACGCTCTCCAGTAGCGCTATAGAGTTTTGTTGATCCCTTTCTAAGATATTTAGTAGGGATCAATACTTCAATAATGCAGTTTCTATCCGCACCACTGTCTAATAAAGCAATTTTGTTCAAGACAAAATTATCGTTAATAACAAGCTTTATTAGAATATGAGAGCTCTGAGGTCTAATTTTAGTAATTAGATCTATACCAGCAGCTTTGCTTGTAGATGCAATGTCTACATTGGATTTACTCTTAGGAGATTGTGACATATCCGAATCATAAGCTGATCATTTATCTTGATTCTTAGAATTATGAGCTGATTTGAGGATTTGCTCTGTAAGAGCATCAATCTCGACTTTATGAAGTCAAGATTTAATTTCTCTGACTTCATCTTTGAGAAGCTTGATTTCGCTTCGAAGCTCATTAATAGAAGGTTCTTCCTTCCTTGAGTCAAAATGACTCATAATTTGCTTCATGCTAAAAGGCTACACTTGAGGTCTTTCAGACTTTTGTCTGGAGACAAGCTTTTGAAGCTCTAGAAGGTAATTCCTTTTAACATCATCATCATTGATATGCTCAATGGTGGCAAATAGAGTTTCTGCAGTTTGTTCTGAGAGAACTCTAATAGATTTTGCTTCGCAAAGACAGTACGTACCTGTACAGTCACAAGTTTCACTGTCATCTGAGTCAACATTGATGAACTCGTCATCACTGTTTTCTGATTCATTATCAGAAGAGTATGATTCAGACTCGGTTTCTTCTTCTTCCAGAATGGAGAAGAGTTTTTGTTTGGTTTCGTCATCAACCTCTAGAAGGTTGACTTTGTTTTTCTTCTTCTTATTTCTAGGGCATTGGTTTGACCTATGTCCCTTTCTGCCACATGTCCAGCATGTGTCTGAATTGTCGGGAGTTTTTCCCCTAAAACTTCTTTTTGGTTTATCCCTGAGTTTATTGGTTTTTCTAAAACCTTTACTCTTAAAAATCTTTTTACCACCTTCTCTGAGATTCTTGCTATTTTTTCTAGCTGAGGGAGGTTTTATAGCAGGAAAACCGAAGTCTTGACAAAAACTTCCTAGTTCATTAGAAGTCAGACTCCTTTCTTTCTTAAGCTGGTCCTTAAGCTTAAGGTCGGGACAGAGTTCCATAGCAGTAATTGTAGTTACGCTAATAAGGTCTCCATAAGAGAGGAGATGGTAAGGGATTTTCCCTTCACATCTATCTTTGATCTTAGTTCTGACCTTCTCAGCAAAGTGAGAGGGTAAAGCACTAATAAAGCGTTCCTTCCAATAGTCATTATTGCAATCTTGCCTAATCATGACTTTATTAAGGAACATATCTTTGTACCACCTAAAATCGGTCAGTTTTTTGCAGTACAAATTGTTAAGGATTTCAAGGCTTCTATCTTGAAATAGACGGGGTTCACCTACAAAGTGTTTGGCTATGCTATAAGCCAAAGTGGCGAATGCATCTTCAGCAGTAACCTCAGTGGTTGTGCTGGAGTTGTTTTCTGTTTTAACAACTTGTTTAAGGACAGTGGCATTAAGAATAGTGCCTTTGTCCATTTCAGTGAGATAGTTATCCCACCAATTTTTTAATATACCGGTAAAACCTGCAATAATTCTATTTGCAGCATGCTTATCAGAAGCGCCTCTCATTTTATAGGCAGTTACAGAAATTCCCATTTCCTGTAATTTATTATAGATTTGGCCTTCTGCCATGCCATCTATATTCCACTCTGTAATACCGTTTCCTTCGGTATATAAGTGTCACGACCCAAACCCTGGTCGTGATGGCGCCCAACACAATGCTAGGCAAGCCCGACCATATTATCCCTTTAACCAGCCAATTATTAAATAAATTAAACTTAAACAGTAGTTAGTCATAACAGGTGATAACCGAAACGTCAAAACATACAAAATACGGTCCCAACATATCGTGGTGTCACGAGACTGAGCCTCTACAGAATAGCATCCTAATACAACCAAGTCTAGACAAATAGGAAATCAACAAGATGATAAAGAAGGAGAAAACAAGCTCTGCGGACGCTGGCAGCTACCTCGTAATCTCCGCAAAAGTAGACAAGGATCAGCGGCTACAATGTCTCAACTGCTCTCGGGCACCTGTGGATCTGCACAGAAAGTGCAGGGGAGTGGGGTGAGTATATTTCAACTCCAGTGAGTAACAATAATAAATAATAACTGAAAGTAAGAACTCTTGTACTATCACTTAGCAGTTCTAAGGCAACCTTCACAGATACGTCATCACTATAGTAGTACTTTAACCTCCAATCTACGTTTATCTCTACAAGATTCCACACTGAACTAACCCTCGCTCGTACCCCTACGGTGTACGGCCATCTCAACATATAAAGACACATACTTATGTCTATAATGTATAAATATTTAAGTAAATAGTAGGGTATGATTAAGTATATTGCTGCGGCGTGCAGCCCGCTCCAATACATATACCGCTGCGGCGCGCAGCCCGCTCCATTTTACGTCGACGGCGCTCACTGGGGGTGTATACGGACTTCGGAGGGGCTCCCTAGGCCCAAGCGCTATGGTGCTATGACGTGCAGCCAGGTCCACCATATATCACTGCGGCGTGCAGTCCGATCCAATATATATATATATATATATATACATATATAATTATACTGCTGCGGCGTGCAGCCCGATCCCATAATATACCAGCGCTCACTGGAATGTGTGCAGACTCAGACTCCGAAGGGGCTCCTACAGCCCAAGCGCAATAATACTGCGGCGTGCAGTCCGTCTCACATGTATATTACATGTATATTACATGTACATTACTGCGGCGTGCGGTCCGATCCAATATAGGTATCTATATACATAATACCTCATAATGGGTCCTCGACCCTATCCCAGTCAGTATGCACTTGGCCTCTCAGGCCCAATATAATATATCACAATGGGTCCTTGACCCTGTCTTATCTCAATCGGTATAGACTTGGCCTTTCAGGCCCACTCAGCTAGAACAGGGAATTCCACCCTAGATAATCTCAATCGGTATAAACTTGGCCTTTCAGGCCCACTCAACTAGAACAGGGAATTCCACCCTAGATAATCTCTCTCAATGTACACATCTAGTACGGGCTCATATTATGCTATACAGCTAGAGCTACGGCTGAGTGTATATTTCTAACACGATATAAAGGTCACCTAGCTCTATAGGTTCCCTAATGCTCTACAGATCGGCACAAGGCCCCAAACATGGCTATTAGCCCAATTGTACAGTTATAGTCTCAGTAACAGTCATACAACACAGAATTCTATTAGTCGGGAAGGACTAAGTCCGAACCCCCAATCACAATGTCACCACGCCCGTCATAGAACGCGTGTCTCATCTCAATATAGCACTGTAAAGTGCTAGTACGGGGTTTCAAACCCTCAGTGCATTGTTTACTACTACCACTCACCTCGAACCGGTAGAAGCTTCAATCCGCCTTACGCTTGCCTCGCAATTCAATCTCCTCGGATGTCAACTCTGCTCAAAATCATAGAAAATGTATCAATATACGCTAATTTCACGAAATTCATTCGAAATAACCCAATTTATATCAAAACCCACAAGTTGTCAAAACCCGACTTTTGGTACACTTGTCGAAAAATTACAAAAATTACATATTCGGAATCCTCATCTCGATACGAGTCTAGGCATATAAAATTTACCAAAATCGGACTCCATTTGCCCACTCAAATCGGTGTTTTTCTTAAATTTAGGCCTAGGGCTCAAACCCACCTTAAATCTTCCATTTACAGGGATTTAACCAAGGATTTCATGTTAAAATGATGTAATTAAGTCACAAAACTTACCTCCAACGAATCCCCGATGAATTACCAGCAATTCCCGTGAGTTTCTCTCTCTAGAACTCAAAAATGGCGTCTTGGGTATATGAACCCGCGACTGGTTCTGTTCTGGTTTTAATTTCACTGCCAGACCATTCCTTCTATGCGATCGCAATGACGTTATGCGATCGCATAGAGTTAAATCCTCCTGCCAATTTCCCCTTCTATGCGATCGCAATGTACTCCCGCGATCGCATAGCACAACCTTCCGGGCCTCATCTTTTCTTCTCTGCGATCGCAACACTGGCTATGCGATCGCAATTCACAGTCTGACAAACCTATGCGATCGCACCCTTTGCTATGCGATCGCATAGCACATTTTGCTCACCCCTCCAATCTCTTCTATGCGATCGCACAAGTGACCCTGCGATCGCAGAGCGCCAGATTCCATACCTATGCGATCGCATCCCCTCTTACGCGATCGCATAGAACAACTCTGGGGCTCACTTCCATCCTTCTATGCGATCGCATCTACCCTATGCGATCGCATAGAGCATCCATCTGCAACAAAACCAGCAGCCAACAGCAGTTCAAAAATAGAAGAAATGGTCCGTTTGGACCCCCGAAATCAACCCGAGGCCCCCGGGACCCCAACGAAAACCACCAACATACTCCAAAACACGATACGAACTTGTTCCAATCATGAAAACACCATCCTAAACATCAAAATCACCAATTACTCACGGATTCAAGCCTAAATTTCTTAAAACTTTCCGAATTACACATTCGATGAAAAACCCGACCAAACGACGTCCGAATGACCTGAAATTTTGCAGGCACATCCAAAATCACCTAACGGAGCTACTGCAACTGTCGGAATTCCATTCCGACTCCCGGATCAAAATCTCACCTACCGTTCGGATTTCGCCAAAATTCAACCTTAGCCAATTCAAGCCTATTTCTACACCGGGCCTCCAAATTCAATTCCGATCGCTCCCCTAAGTCATAAATCACCTTCCGGAACTAACCGAATCATCGGAATCCGATTCCGAGCCCTCTAGCTAAATAGTCAACTCCAGGTTGACTTTTCTTATTCAAGTTTCCTTCACAAAGGCTATATGCCTCATTTCCAATTTAATTTCACTCCTAACTTCCCCGATAGACTCTAACACTTATATAAAAGCATGAATTATGTAATTACAACACAACGGGGTGGTAATTCCCGTGACGACGGGCCGGGTCGTGACAATAAGCTAGGATGGAGGTTATCTTCCTCAAACTGAGTATCAGGAAAGGAAGGTCTGGGATAAAAATTCCTCATATTGGGTTGCCTATCTTGTAGGGTACTAAGCTTGTTGACTTTGGTGATATTCAGCTTAGATAACTGGTCACTAATATTTTCTAACATAGCATTACTGTTGCTAAGATCTTTAGAAAATTCAGGGAATTTTTCTTTGGAGAATTCAGGGATTTTGAAAACCGGATTTGTGTCAATCCTATCAAAAGTTTTCGAAGTACTAGGTCGACTTATTATCGAACTGTCCTTAAGAGGGATTTGTTCTATTTGTTTAGAAACAACGTGAAGAACTTGGTTGGTATAATTATTCTGTTCTAGGATTTTGTTGATATCCTCAGTGTTAACAGGAGAAGTGGTTTTGTCTATATTTTTCTTAAAGGGTGAAGCAATAATAACTTCTTTCCTATAGGGAATTTTAAGTCGGGTATGGAAACAGAACCAAAAACAAGTTAATATTTACTAACATTTGGTATCGGGATGAACATTTTCTTCAAAATTGCCTCTAGGCCGAGTTCAAACTTAAAAATGGTGAAAATGGGTTGAATACCAATTTTCGAAAATTTAAATCACTGGTCGTCAGGACTTCTTCATGTTTGCAAAGGGTTCGACGCGACCACAAAGAGAAGCAGCTAAAGTCTCATTCGCGTTCTCAAGGGGTTGCATGCATTCGTGTTGGCCCATCCCACTCAACCTTCACGTTCATAAACCCAGGCTCGCGTTCTTGTAGAACAACCCTGCCTTTCCCAGGATCCCTTAACCCATCATGTTCGCGAGTGAAGGGTCGCGTTCATGAAGCTTAATCTCTATGATGTTTCATGTTTGCGACCGCTACTCCTCATTCACATAGAAAAATGTGACGACCTAACCTGTTGACTCATGAGTTACCCCTCTATTTCCCCCATTTTCTACTTCTTTATGCTTCGTTATCAGTGTCTTGTGAGATCGAGTTGGCTTGGATTGATTTTGGAAGGAAATGAGACACTTAGTCTCTTAAATGAAGGCTTAGTTTCGAAAAGTTAACCGGATGTTGACCTATGAGTTAGAGGGATCGAATGTGAATTCCGACGATTCAGTTAGCTTTGGGAGATTATTTGTGACTTAGGAGTGTGATCGGGATTGATTTTGGAGGTCTGGTATAGAATTAGGCTTGAATTGGCTAAGTTAGTATTTTGGCAAATTTCGGTTGATAGATGAGATTTTTATCAGAGGGTCGGAATGGAATTTTAAGAGTTGTTATAGCTTCGTTATGTGATTTGGAATGTCTGTGTAAAATTTCAGGTCATTCGGAGGTGATTTGGTTGGGTTTCTGATCAAATGCGTGTTTCGGAAGTTTTAGAAGAACTTAGTCTTGAATCCGATGTAATTTAATGGTTTTGGTGTTTTTTGAGATGTTTTGATGATTAAAGCAAGTTTGAATGACCTTTTAGGATGCGTTGGTGATTTTCATTGAGGTATCGTGGGCCTCGGGGTGATTTCGAATGGCTGACGGGGAGTTTTAGACTTGGAAAAATTGTAGAAATGCATCTGCTATTGCAGAGTAATTTTGTTCTCTGCGATCACATATGGAGTCATGCGATCGCATAGAAGGATTTTTTGGTTGTTCAATTGTTCAATGCGATCGCGGGAGAGTAGTGCAGTCGCATAGAGGAAACTTGGGAGCTTGAATTTTTGTTCATTGCGATCGTGTGGCAGTGTATGCGATCACATAGTGTAAAGGGTTTGGTCATTGCATTCGCAAGGGTTCTTATGTGATCGCATAGTGTTAAAAATGGAGGTGAAAATTTGTGCATCGCGATCGCAGAGGTGTATTGCGATCGTATAGAAGGAAATATATAGCTGGGCAGAATGTTTTAAAAACTCATTTCCGCGATTTGGGTTATTTTTCCTCTATTTGATAGCTTCTTGGTGGAAATTAAAGAGGGATTCGAGGGGAATCGATGGGAGGTAATATTTTTTATCTCAATACTTATTTTTATTGTGAAATCCACCTAGAAATATATGGAAATTAAGCCTAAATTTGAAGAACTAGGGCTTGAGATTTTGAAATTTAATTTGGGTATTTGATAGGACATTTGAGCTCGGATTTGAGAGTTCTTGGTATGTATGAACTCGTGAGAAGATAAGGAATCTATTAATGTAAAAATTTCTGAGTTTCGAGAAGTGGGCGCGGGGCTCGGGTTTTGCAAATTTTGGGATTTTTGATGTTTTTGATTCTTTTTGATTGGGTTATGTTCCCTTAGCCTATTATGATGTATTCGCTCTAGTATTGAACAGATTCGACGGGCTGGGAGGTCAATTTGTGAGGCTAGGGCATAGCGAGCTAGGAATATGGCTGGCTTGAGGTAAGTAATGATGGTAAATGTTATTTTGAGGGTTTTAAACCCCTGATTAGACATTGTTGTGTTATTTTGAGGTGACTTATATGCTAGATTATGAGCGTGGGGTTGAGCACTGCTGGGGATTTTGACCTAGTCCTTCCCAAACGAGTACTTTAATGCGTATTTGATAGTTAATTGTTTGATCTCATTGTATGTTGGGTTATATGCCATGTTTAATTAGGGGTTGTGCCACTTGTTGAGACCTTATGGGGAATTTTCACTATCTATCCTCACTCTACTTGTTTGAAAGCACATCCTCAGTCATGATTTACTTGTTTATTTCTCAAACATGGCTTTATTACTATATTCTTAAAAAATGTGGAAAACCGTTATGGGTTGAGCTCCTTGTATTACTGATGGTCCTAGCGATTGTGAGATGATGACTGAGATAGACTGAGGGTCTGATTGTGAGATTGGTGATTGAGATAGACTGAGAGTCTGACAGTGAGGTTAATGACTGAGAGACTCCGAGGGCCAGTTGTGAGGATTATATACCAATGGATTGGGCTACACGCCGCAACAATGTATAAATATATATATATATATATATATATATATATATATATATATACAATGATACTTATATGGAACAGGCTGCACGCCGCAGCGATACTTATATGGATCGGCTGCACGCTGCAGCAATATTGCGCTTGGGCTGTAGGAGCCCCTCCAGATTCTGTACCCCACAGTGAGCGCGGGTACCCATATCGATTGGGCTGCATGTCGCAGCGATGGATCGGGCTGCATGTCGCAGCGATATCGGGATGTATTCATTATGATATTCTTTTTGAGCTATGTGGGAGATTGTTATATATATATATATATATATATATATATATATATATATATATATATATATATATATATATATATATATATATATATATATATGTGTGTGTGTGGGGGGGGATCGGGTTGCACGCCGCAACAGTTACTATATGGCACATATTGAGCATGAGTGCTGAGTGTGAGCACTGCTTGGTAAGACTCGAGTCACGAGTGGCAGAGAGGCTAGCCCGAGGGGCGAAAACTATATGCATGCATATGAATGATGTTTGCCTGAGAGGCCTACTTATGAACTTGCTGATTTTACTCCCCTTTTAGTGAGTTTCTATCGAATATATTGATTTATCGGCCGTTCTCACTCTTCTTTATACTGAACCAAAAACTCATTCAAACTGGAACCTAAAATACTCTAGGATTTCAGCGATTGTATATGTGCCAAACATGTGAAAATCGGTGACTAACTTTTGAAATTAGCCTAGAGAAATCAATGTAACAGTATTTTTTTGATTTTTTTGTTGTTTTTTTGAATATTTGAGAAAGCCTAAGATCTTAGAGAGTTTGAAATTTGAATTTCAGATCTATGAGGCTTGGATGATATTTTGGAGGGAATTGGAGGCTCAAAACTTGTTCCCTAATGCACTAGTCATGCCTTTTTATAGGCAAAATGAAGGGTAGCCTTCAAATTTCAGTTTTAGCCCTTAGTCCCTCAATTATTTTCAAATTTTAACTAACTAGTCCCTAACTTACCGACTTGTGTCTCAAGTTAATACACCTAATTCCTAAATTTACCTTAGAACCCCCATCTAGAAACTTCTATGAAGTTCAATTTCAATTAGTGTTAGATTCCCTACCCTTGAATTACCTCATTTACCCTTGAATTGTTCTGAAACTACCAATCTAACACCAAATTGTACCTCAGCCTTGTTTCCCCCTAATCAAACTTATTAACTATACCCAAAAAATCCATTTAACTATGGTTAACTAAACAAGCTCTAAATCAAATGTTCATGAGTGAACAATCTCCTAAAATCAAACTAAGTGGACAAATTGAACAATTTATGAAGTTAATCCTATTAATGAACTACATTTAACTGCTAAATCTAATTGTAGTAATAAATTGGCTAACACATAATCAAACCTATTAATACTTGCAGAAATTAAATGAAATAGCAGAAGCGCCTTTAAACTAATCATGACATGCATAAACTTAAATTGAAAACAACTAAACACAATTGAATTAACGAACCAAACTCCTCTATTGATCAAAAGAGGATGAAGAACAAACAAATAAAACCAGACTAACCTAATCGAATACTAGTTTAAACGAAAAGAAAAATGAGGAGAAATAAAATAAAATCCTAAATTGATTGATCGGACAGAAATATCAGTCAACAAGAAGAAACTAATGAAGAATAACAAAGAACACCTTATCTATGTAAACCTAAGATTCTACCGCTCCCCAAATTCAAAATTCGACCCATTCCAGCAAGATTCGAACATCGCCAATGGTGGATTCTTCATTAGGAGAGTGAGGAGCTCACGTGATGTCAATTTGACTAGATTTGGAGTATTTTAGGGTTATAGGCCAGACATTGATTTGAAATTCGAGCAACTCGGCGGGGATTCGAGGAAAATGGCTTGGACTTTCGAGATGAGGAAGTTAAGCGGCTAGGGTGTAATTTTAACTGGATATGGAAGAAGTAGGTGTAGGTTTTGGCCTGAATTCCAAATGAAGATTCGAAAAGATGGATAAATGATTCGAGGGGAACTGAAGGTATATTTTGAGATAGGGGAACGAGGGGAAGCTACAATGTTATTTTGCGTGGGAACGGAGTGGTTTCCGTCGTTGCCGCTAGCAGGCTCGACGGAATGTAACATGGCGGCATCTCTAGGTTTAGGATAGGGGTGTGAATGAAAGAGACGGATCGGGGAGGGGGTAGGGGTCGATTCGTACAGTTAAATATTATGGGGAAGGGGCTTATCGACCGTCTGATTGATAAACATCAACAGTTGAGATCAAAACTTGACCGAACGACGTCGTTTTGAAACACCGGGGCTAGACCGGGTTTGGAGTTAATTTGGGCCTGTGGCTGGACGGGTTTGGGCTAAGACTTGTGAATTAAAAGTCCCAATTTCGGTCTCTCATTAAGACAACCCCCTTTCTTATTTTTAAATTGTTTTTTTTCTTTTTAGTTTTTTCATTTTGTATTTATATTTTTTTTGACTTTATTAAATGCCAAATTTAAAGATAAACGCCTAGATATACTTCTAAAAACTATATCACTCAATGTCCAGATACAATAATTCCTAATTTAAGTGTAAACTAAGACAAATTCAAAATTAATAGTTAAAAATGCAAAAATATATTATTTTTGTTATTTTCTTCTTTGTAAAGTGACCTCGTTACTAATTAATCTTAAAAGGCAAAATTAAACACTAATATGCAAATGCCAAGTATTTTTTATATTTTTCACTAATTAAAATGCACAAAATAAAATGCAAACAGCTAACATAAATCCAAAAATTATAAAATAATAAAAAAATCATTTTGCTTGAATTTTTGGGAAATATTCATATATGGCAAAAATCACGGGCTCACAATGAAATAATGACTCAGATAGACCGAGGGTTTGATTCTGAGATTGATGATTGAGATAGACTGATAGTCTTATGGTGACGTTAATGACTGAGAGAGGCCAATGGCCAGTTGTGAGGATTATATACCTATGGATCGGGCACGCCGCAACAATGTGTGTGTGTATATATATATATATATATATATATATATATATATATATATATATATATATATATATATATATATATCGGGTTGCACACCGCAACAGTTACTATATGGTACCTATTGAGCGTGAGTGCTGAGTGTGAGCACTCATTGGTAAGAGTTGAGTCACGAGTGGTATAGAGGCTAGCCCGAGGGGCGAAAACTATATTCATGTGCATATGAGTGATGTTTGCCTTAGAGGCCTGCTTATGAACTTGTTGATTTCACTCCTCTTTTAGTAAGTTTCTTTTGAATATATTGATTTATCGACTGTTCTCACTCTTCTTTATAGTGAGCCTCTTTCGGAAAGTTGAACAAATATTTTCAAAACAACCTTTATTTTAACTGGAGTTCATGAGATGTTTAGAAAGAAATCACTAATTTGGCATTTGGTTATTTCCACCAAGACCTTCCGGTTATGAAGTGTTTATGAATATTGTTTTGTCCGAGGGGCTGTTTTACGAACTGTGCTTTGTCCGAGGGGGCGATTATGGCTTTAATTGTTATTATTCTTGTAAATGGTATTGAAACCCTATTGAAACTACTGGAAGGTATTTCAAAATGATTTTTACTAAAAGTTGGGTTTTAAAGGAGAGATTGACTTGTATTATGATTTGAAAGCCTGTTATGTTTATTGAGCCTAACGTGAATGTGGATTCATTGTCTCCTATTGCTCACTCTTTATTTACTCTTATTACTTATTGGGTTGGAATACTCACAGTACTCCCTGCAATCCGCGTGCAGATGCAGGTATTTGTTCACCCAATAGTGGGTTTCGTGCTAATTAGACACTATGTTATCGAAGTTGGGAAAGTGCAGCGTTCACGGCACCGCATTTCTTCCTTTTATTTACAAATTCCTATGTTGTATATTTCCATCTTTATAGTTAAAATTCCCCATATTAGATGTTCGTGACTTGTGACACCCCGGTTTGTGCTGTGTCGGGATGGTTCTATTATTGTTATCTTGGTTTCCGCAAATTATTGTTATTAAATCATGTTCATAATTGCTTAATGGTGATTTACTGCTTAAAAGATGTGTCATGTATTGGTCTGGCTGGCCTTGTCTTTACGAGAGGCGTTATCACAACCAGATGTCATCTAAGGCAAGTATTAGTTGTACCCATATAACTAGCTAAGAGCTTGTATTGGAGAATTCGTAGTCAGCTGCCCTATTTGTTCGATATGTAGAATATGGAGCCTCCCGCCCTTATTTTATCTATTCTGTCTATTTACTTATTTCCACATAGATATGTTATTAGTAGTTGAGACCATTTACTCTTGTTAGATGCTCGTGATATTGTGATACTGGTTTTTAGACGTATCGTGAGACAGTTGTGGTCACGTTTAGAACCTGTCTTAGTTTATTTATTTATGATGCCATTTTGAGACTTTTTCGCTTTCATATTTATTTCATAACTCAGTTAATGACTTAATAATTTTATTTTGTTATTATTATTGAGTGTTGACTTACCTAGCACGCAGGTAAGGAGTCATCACGACCTTGAGAATTTATTTTTTTGTTTGAATTCGCAATTGATTTTAATATAACATCCAAGAAGATATTGCATAAACTTTTTTTCTCCGTGATCTCCAAAGAAAGCAATTTGTGGTAATATTTAGAGCAAAGCAAATGAGAGAGAAGATAAAGAATCAGAGAAACTATTTTGATCCCAATAATATTAAGATGTAATTTTACACCTGAGTATGTTAGGAAGGTGGCAATATCGACCAGATAGAGTAAAACATCACATGCATGCATGAATTAGCCATACGACTGTTTCTTTTCTTTTTTTTTTGTAAAAAAAAAAACTGTTTACTCATCAATCTAGCAGCACATATTTAGCATGTGGTGGGTCTGCTATCAACACAGCTTCACCAGTTGGTGGATCTGCTATCAACATAGCTTCAGCAGGTGGTGAATCGTGTCGGCAGCGATTGATAGCTTCACAGCCACGGCTATATGGCTGTGCTGGTTTTCCTGGATGGCAGTTTTTCCCGGAACCTCCCTTGCGGGAACATGGGATATCACCTTCTCTTATTGGACCATAACCAATGTACTTTGCCTCAGAAATTTCTGCAAAGAATGTTAGTGCAATGAATGAAATGAGAAGCACCAGGACATATACTGATCTAGACTTGATGGCCATCTTCCTTATTTGAGATTTAAAATATATGGATCTTAATTTCTTATTTTGAATGATGATCAAATTGATGGAGACTTCAAGGTTTATATAGAAAGGTGTTAATTATTTCTTTGATTGATTGGAGTGGTATTGCTAATCTTTAGCTCCATCTTACAATTTTTGATGGAGTACGTTGATATAACATCACAACCCAAAGAACTAAACCGAAGGATTCTCTGGACTAATTAATTTAAATTCTAAATCACAGCCCCCCCCCCCCCCCCACCCCAACAAACAAACCATTTAAAAGTGTTTATAAGTAACACTATAAAAATGAAAAAAAAATTCCGAATAACATCTAAATCTTTCCCATATTTATTGGGAGACTTGCATAGTAATAATTTCTTTTCCTACATCTATAGGCAGTTTATTGGTTGGAATGTCAAAGTTCGTGACCATGGAACTACGAGTGCCAGTGTAGAAATATATTCTACGGATAAGCTGAGATTTTTTGGGAAAAAGTTCCTCACTGCGAGGACAAATGATCATCACTTAAAGCAATAACGTTAAGTCGATTTGTATGGCACTACGACAAACCGTCTAGACATGTAAGGTAAAATATTTGTTGCTAGATTAATCACCAATTAATTGTTTATCATGTCAGTGTCAGTGTCAGTATATTACTTCTCATAAAAGGTAAGAGAGGACTTTAATGTGTTTAGGTCTAAGAAGCCGAAAATTAGTTCAATGAATTAGTGCAATTGATGGATTTATATGATTTATATTTAAAAAAATTATTGATATAAATGTTCTAAATGTTTATATTATGACTTATATTTTACTTGTCTTTTCATTTAAAATGATCAAGAGCATGATTTATGTAACTATTTATTACTTTAATACAAAGTTTTGGTTGCATAGTATTTGTTTTCTAAAATCTATATCAGGAACTTAAGCTAGAGATAGTCTATGACACTTATCGCGTACTATGTAATTAATCTTCAGAGGCCCCTCTTGTCACTACCCCAAAATCTCACTTTAGGACACCTAGTCGCTAAGACTAGGTAAGCCTATTACACATTGAGAATTTGGTGAAAATAACAACTAAGGCATTAAATTAAACCAATAAATATTAAATTAAAACCAAATGAGACGATAGTCATATCATTCCTAAAGCCGGTGGTATAGAATCGTAAGCTCTAAAGAAGTACACTATGAATTTCTATATACAACACTATTTTATATGAAGATAAATACCAGTAGAGACAACAGCAGAAGGTGACTCCAAGGTGATCGAGCTTCAAGCAGGTATACCATGAAGTCTCCGAAATCTCTGATCAACTTACTCGTGTCTAGCACGAGCAGAAGTATCTGGATCTGCACAAAATATACAAAGTACACCACAAACGGTACCAAGTGCGTATCAAGCCCAACATCGGTAGAGTAGTAATGAGATCAGGTCCAGAGACACATGCTAGACATAAAAAGTATGTGCATAATATTTATATAATATAACAATGGGGAATTAAAGAGAATTAAATGACAATGAATTAACTTTTCAATACAAGGCTAATAACGGGAATTAATGCAACAAATGAAAATTAAGAGTGAGCATATGATAAAAGTAACAAATGATAAAACACAGTAACACAAGAGAAATTAAATTAAGGAAAATAATACAACAATCTATCAAATGAACAAGCCTTTCCGATAGAGAATATACAACATGAATTATACTGAGGTACCACACCTCAAATTCACATTTCACATATCACAATCACAATCTTCCTTATATCGCGCACGAGCCTTGCATTTAATTTTTAAAATATTTTTTTCAAAAATAGCTTCATGCTCTTCACCCCCCCCTAATCTTGTCGCGTGGCTCCTAGGAATTCCCTTACTATCAGGGCCTGCATAAATCTCACCTTATCTCGTTGTATGTGTATCAATACACCACCCTTATACTGTCGCATGCATATCAATATCAACAACCAAATAACCAACTTGCACCATTCGTTCCCATATGCCACAACAATGTCAAAATTAACAATACCAATATCATCACAACACATAGCCCACAGCTCAATCAAAATATGCACAAGAATCTCAATAACAAGAAAATGCATTAGAAAATAACTCAAAAAGGATAAATATTCCAATAATCAACAACTTCAACCAAACGATGTCTTATTAGCTATCAATAACTACAACTTTATTAAACCCAACAATGAAAGATATTTTCATGAAATGACAATTTCGATTCAAATACATAACATAAGTTCGACAACAAGTAGTTACTGTTTTGATATCATTGCATGCCTGTTTCTTTATGGTACATATGCATCTTATGTTTAGATAATTTTTATGAGGTGTATGCTGGAGTTACTAATGCGGTTTTGTTTTTTGTTTTTGTTTGCCTTTTTCTCATGCGCCGAGGGTCGATTGGAAGCAGCCTCTCTGTCCTCTTGGGTAGAGGTAAGGCCTGTCTACATATTACCCTCCCCAGACCCCACCTGGTGGGAATATACTGGATTGTTGTTTTTGTTGTTGTTGTAAGTTCGACAACAAGAGTGGTAGTATGAAACAGGAAATACTACTAAATGTATGAGAATAACTCAACAATAAAAGATATAGCATACAATAACAACTACTATATGATAGCAAATACTACTATATGTATGAGAATAACTCAACAATAAAAAAATAGCATGTAATAACAACTACTATTAAATGCATATGAGAGTAACCTCGAAAATAAAAAATGGAACATGTAATAACAACTTCAATTAAAGTATGTAAGATTAAACTTGACACACAAAAGATAGAACAAATAAAAACAACTTCAATTAATTGCTTATATATAACCTAAGAATTTAAACCGGTCAAATGTCACATATAAGTCTGTGTACACACTCGTCCCTCATGTACACGTATTTCATATAATTTAAATAGTACAATCAAACCCAATTCTAAGTGATAGATTATCACGACCCAATATCTGCTAGTCGTGATGGCACCTAACACAATCCACTAGGTAAGCCAACTAATAACTATTCAATTCTATTAAAGTCAACCAAAAAATTAAATAGAGAATTTAACTGAATTTTATACATTCCCCAAAGACTGGTAGTAAAAATCATGAGTTTCTAAGAATAGAGTTTACCAAGCTGATATGAAATAAAATATATCTTTTGTTTGAAAACTACATAAACAGAGTTTTATATTTCTAAGACTAACATGAACAAGATGCACCTACAACAGAGACGCGGGTACGCCTTCAAATCCAGCAACCATCGAATGCAGCAACATCGGCATCCGGGGTCTACATGCAGTGTGCATGAAGTGCAGTTTGAGTACAACTGATCCCATGTACTCAAAAAGTAACAAAATATCAGGTTGAAAGCACTGACGAGCTGGAGCATAGGTAGAGTCCAACACAAATAACCAACAGCAGTTCATACAACGTAGATCACATAGCAAGGAAAACAATCTCAAAGATAAAATGTTCAGCTTTTGCATAGTTTCCCAAAAATAGTTCCGCTATCCAGAATATCAGAAAAACTACAAATCCTTCATCAAAATCATCAAAAAAATTGAGGTAGTTTGAGAGCTATAATTTTTCTAAAAATCATTTTCACAATTAATTTAGATGTTTCATTTTATTCAAGATAACAAGTGTGAAATTCCACTCTATGCCACATATCAATGTGTAAAAGTCATGAATGATGTGATACGGTACAACATGAGGAAAAATGCATCTATATGCATGTATGTCATGTATGCATGCCAATGTCATACATCTCAGAGATGAATCATGTACTCACACTCTCCGAGTACTCAATCTCATTGTCTCACACTTTTCACTCATCATGCTCAATCTCTCGGTTTTGTATGTGGATAATTTGGCCCAGGGAAAATCCATCCCGAAATATATACACCAGTGACCATTAGTCACTCAGTACCGATGGAGGCCAATCCGGTCCCATGGAGAAGATACATCTCTAGGTATATAATTGCTCCGGATAAGATCCATGTCAAGGAAAGATCCATCCCTCAAGATAATATCATCTGGGCTCACTGGGGGTGTATTACAGACTCCGGAAAAATGATATGATGTGCCAATGAATAACATATGATATAAATTCATGAATATGACTGAGTATAAAATATCAATGAAATCAATGAGATAACAAGAAATGACCATTATGGGTCCCAACTATAGCACAATAAAATATAAACATGATATTTAGCATGAAGTACAGCTCAATTACTTTATCATATGGTGAAAATACAAATATCAACAAAATGGGCCACTAAACAGTGCCTTGGAAATAATAGAATCACAAATCAAAGGGTGCAAGCCCAAATACCCATCACCTAGCATGTGCGTCTCCTCAACACCAATCATATAACTGTCACGACCCTAGTTTTTTCTCTGTAAACTATCGTGACGGAACCTAGTCTCTATGACTAGGTAAGCCTAACAAATTGCGGAAAAGGAAAATAATAGAATAAAACTAGCCAAAACAGTAGAAATAACAAACTGGAGCTTTTAAGATGCCGCTCGGCATATACAATATAAACTCTCAAAATGAAACTACATTTCCCAAAATTCGAAATCTCATAAAATCACAAGCTGTGGAATAACTACAGTGTTCTAATTCCAGAGTGTCTAAACAAAAGTAAATACAGAAGGGTTAATACCATGAGACAGAATGGAAAAAGAATCCTCTATCTACAGACTCGATAGACATACCTCGAAGTCTCTGATGGATCACCCCGCCTCATGGGTAGTTACGGATGAGTCAAAGTACCTTCAACTGCATATGAAACATGCACATAAAGGACATGAGTATACCACAATAGTATTCAGTAAGTGTCAAGCCTAACCTCGTTCGAGTAGTGATGTGTAAGGTCAGGGCCGTACTGATTATAGCTAAAAATGAGATAAAACAGTCTAGAATACGATAATATATTCAAATGATAAAAGCATGAAATAACACAGGATAATAAGAATAACAACAACTAAAATAGAGACATAAGTAATCACAGAAAGAATACAGCTTAGCATAGAGATAACAACCGGGGATCTCCCAAGATACTGTCCTATAATCCCATATACAAATATCCCATGGATCTCCCGAGATACAGTTCCGCATTCCAACTCATAGTGTGCGGGGATCCACCAGAATCTTGATGCATAGTCCCAAATATAAATACATGTACATGGGGAATCTACGTGGTACAGTCCCGTAGTTCCAATATGAAAGTTCAGGGGGAGCTCTGAGACTATCAATCTGCAGACCCAAAGTAAACAGGCAGGGGGATGATCTCCCGGGATACCGTCATGTAGTCCCAAAGTAAACACACAGCAACAACACGAAGAATACTCAATTCAATTTAAATTTCATATCAAAGTAAGACATGTATTTTAACCTAGCATGCTACACATAATCCAAATAAGATGGTTAGAGCAAGAAAAGCAATTAAGTCAATTAAACATGCTTCCCTAAACTAACAGTAGGCTTGAATTACAAATAATATAAACATGGATTATGAACCCTTAGAATCGGGTAAAAGCTAGAGATCATGAATCCTCATTCACTCATGAGTCTAACCATACCAAAATTATCCAAATCTAATGTCAAATTCTCAATTAAAACTCGAAAATTAGGTCTAAGAACGTTTTCCAAAATTTTCCCCATTCTCTCACCCCAAATCCGAAATTAGATGATGAATTCATGTTTAGATTAATGATTTATAAGAAAAAAGGAGTTAAGAATCATTACCCAATCGATATCTCTGAAAATCCCTCAAAATCTCGCTTAAATCTGAGCTCCAAAGTTGTAGTTTTGATAAAAATGCCAAACCCTCGACATTGAATTTAATATTCTGCCCAGATAAATCATTCTTCACGAACGCGGAAGGACCCTCGCGTCCGTGAAGCACATCTTCGCTTGGTTTAGTCTTCCTTCATACAGAACGTGATGTCCCTGTAATGAGCATGGTGACAATCTTCCCCCTTCTACGCGAACGTATGACCATCTTCGCGAACGCGTCGGTATAAGACTTCACAGCCTCGTGAACGCGGGAACACCTTCGCGAACGCGAGGCATTAAACTTCCACTAGCCTTAGCTCCATTTCGCGAACGGTAGAGCCCGCTTACGAACGCAAAGAAGGAATTCATTACTGACCTACTGCAATTTTCTGCAATTCTCTAAGTCCAAAAATGATCCATTGAGTATCTAAATCGCACTTGGGGCCACCGGGACCTCAACCTAACATGCCAACCAATCCTAAAACATCATTCAAACTTGTCCCAACCTTCGGAATGCTCAAAACAAAATCAAAACACCAATATACATGCGATTCAAGCCGAAGAACTCCAAAACCTCTCAAATTACGCTTTCGATCAAAAAGTCTATCAAACCTCGTCTGAATGACCTACAATTTTGCGAGCACGTCACATTCAACCATATGAGTATGTTCCAGCTTCTATAATCCCATTTCGACCCTGATATCCAAATCTCAATATCGAACCGGAAACTTCAAAAATTCAACTTTCGGTATTTCAAGCCTAAATAAGCTATGGACCTCAAAAAGACAATCTTAACATGCCCGTAAGCCCA
The DNA here is from genome assembly GCA_032618575.1 of Nicotiana noctiflora. Taxonomy (NCBI): domain Eukaryota; kingdom Viridiplantae; phylum Streptophyta; class Magnoliopsida; order Solanales; family Solanaceae; genus Nicotiana; species Nicotiana noctiflora. The sequence continues at coordinate 53,294 of JASVEL010014219.1, read as the reverse complement.
AAATCACCCAACGGAGCTAACGAAACCCACATAATTCCATTTAGATGACGTCTTTACACTTTTCCGACTATGGTACAAATTCTAAAGCTTAAGCTCTATTTTAGGGACTAAATGTCCCAATACACTCCAAAACTCAAAAAACAAACACCCCGGCAGTTCAAAATAAGAGAAACAAGCACGGTAAAAGTAGTTACAAAGGATTGGGGTGTTAATTTATAAAATGGCCGGCCATGTCATTACAAAAACACATAAATCGGGGTTTCATAACCTCAGCACTGAGTTTAAAAGAGTTACTTATCTTAACCAAGCCAAATTCTGATGTAGAGCAAGCCAAGTGATGCTCCAAGAATGCCAACACGCGCCGTCTGACCCCTGAATGTCTCGAAACTAATCAAAAATAGCTCAAATGCATCAAATAATGCTAAAGTAACCAATCCCAATCAAAAAAAGTCAAATCTTTAATCAGAATCCCAAAATCAGCCAAAAACACCAACACAGGCCCGCACCTCGGAACCCAACAGAACTCACAAAATCTATCAACCCATTCAATTATGAGTTAAACCATACTAGTTTCTCTCAAACCCGACTTTGAATCGGTGTTCATAACTCAAAAATTTATATTATGAAACTTTAGGCCAAAACCCCCAATTTCTTCTTTAAAATCCATCAACCAAAATCTAAAATCGAGGATCGATTCACGAAATATAACCAAAAACAAGTAGAGAACACTTACCCCAATTCACATTCTAAAAATTGCCTTGAAAATTGCTTAATTCCAAGATCCCCAACTCAAAATATGTTAAATGAACAAAACCCTTCTTTTAGCATTGTTCTGCCTCGTTTCTTATGCCAAAAGATCTTGAAACTCACTTTTGATGCCTCCAATGGATTTTTTGTGAAATTTAGTCAATTTAGGCTATTGAATCACTCCCGTTGACCTTATATTAAAGGATATATATTGATTTAAATATTTCAAATAGCATAGATTTTTAAATATGTAGCCAGTAACAATTTCGTAGTTATAGTGAAAAATCTTACTAACCAGTTCTTAATAAAAGGAACATAAAATCCTCATACGATGTACAAACTTGACAATACTTTTTGATGTGGCTCCATAATTATAATAGGAATCTAATTCTTCAATTAAAACTGAAACCATAGCTTATTTTTCAATGTGGTACCATTTATGCTTGAGGAAACAATATCGAAACATAAGAAAAGCGAACGCAACATAACCCAAAGCTATCTGAAACTCACCTGAGCCCCTCGAGATGCCATCGAAATATACCAACAAGTTCCGTATCATAATAAGGGCCTACTCAAGGCATCAAAACAAAAATAATAATATTGAAACAATGAAACGCAACTCAAATCAAACTTATGAACTTTTGAAATTTCGACTTCCAAAAACTTACGCTGAAATATATCAAATCAACTCGGAATGAACTCAAATTTTGCAAACCAGTCCTAATACATCATATATAGCTACTCGTGCCCCATACTACCGAGCGAGTGCAAATGCTCAAAACTACCGATCGGGTTGTTACATAATTCCCTCATACGAAGTTATGCAATATAATTACCTCAAATATACCAAACCAACAATCAAAATTAGTTTTCCCTTAAAATTCGTCTCTACATGGCTCAAATCTAACAAAAATAACTCAATATCATCAAATAATGTAAGAGAAATTAGTTTCAATTAATAAACATATGATCTTTACACAATTCTCCAAAAGTCAACAAAAAGTCAACCTTGGGCCCGCCAGATCAAAACCCGAGTTTAAGGGTAGATAACGATTCCCCATAGCCCTCCATATATGTGTGTTCTTTTTAAAACTAAGTCCAATTTGACTCTCAAATCTCAAGTTTTAAGAGTCTATTTTGACTCGAATTTGAAAAGTAATCACATATATGAACTCGTGGGGTTATGGATAGTTGAAATCTACCCTTGGACCTAGTTTTGACCATGAGAGCCCGGGGTTGACCTTTGTTGACTTTCTAGAAAATGTGTAAATATTATAGTTTTATCTACTGTAATTGGTTTATATTGTATTGTTTGATGTTATTAAGTCATTTTTGGTTAGATTTGAGTCACGGGAAAGTGATTTTAGGGGGAAAAGTCTATTTTCGAAGGGTTGAGTTAGCCTAGTTGAGGTAAGTGTCTTGCCTAACTTTGTATGGGAAAACTACCCCTTAGGATTTAGGTTGAATGTGATATTTGTGCTATGTGAAAGACGTATACGCAAGGTGACGAGTGTACACACGGGCTATATGTGGTATTCGATCGACTTAGGTTATAGACTCTTTCCATGCCTTCAATTGAATTATCATAACAAGTTATGTATTTCTTTGTTAATCTTCTTGTACATGTATTGATCTACTCTTACATGTTTTATTTAACTTTTTGGTACTTCTTCTACCTCTTACTTGTTATATTTTCCCTCATATGTTTTAGTTGAAGTGTTTCCTTCCTTGTTGTCTTGTTACCTTTTTATTGTTGCATTACTCTTACTTGAAGTTGTTATTTCGTGGGAATTGTCGTCCTGTTGGTTTATTGATGTTAAGGTTGTGAAAGCTATTATTACATTGAGGTTGAAAATGTTGATTTTGAAAGAACTTTCCCTTATTGGGCATTTCTCATTTATCATAACATTTTTGAGATTCTTGTACACATTGTGATTGATCCATTGGCTAATTGTTGTGGAAACATTGGTGTTGTTGATTATGCAAGTTGTGGCATATGGGAACTTGAAGTGCGAGTTATTATCGTGTTATGATATTGACATATAGTATAAGGAAATGGGTTGATACACAAGTAAAATAAGGTAGGCTTGAAATGCGTGCTGCTAGTAAAGGAATTACTTGAAGCCACAATGTGTGATAAGGTGGACTAAAACACATGTACTATTTCGAACAAAAATGTGTTTTAAAACCAAATGTAAGGTTCACATGGTAATATATGGAAATATTGTGATTGAAATTTTGAAATGTGAATATGAGGTGGTACTTCGGCTGTGATTATTGTTGTACATTTCATGTAGAAAAGGTTTATTGGTTGAATAGTTCTTGTTATTTTTCCTCCTTCTCTTACCTTTTCTTTTTTGTATTTAATTACCTGTGGTTCTCATTATGTGTCCCCTTCTTGTTGCCTTCTTTCTTTAAATTTTTTCATTAGCTTACACTATTAAACTACTTTGTTATCATTCATTTCATCATTTTCCATTAACTGTCTTTATTATACTTTTTTCCATCTATCTTGTCATATTTGGTGTCGTGACCTGGTCTGTCACTTATCTATCGAGGTTAGGCTTGATACTTACTAGGTACTATTCTGGTATATTCATGTTATGTTTCAACATATATTTTATGCAAATCCTACATATGCCAGTGCTGGATGCCAGTGATTGATTAGATACTTTGAGAGACTTCAAGGTATACCTACTTGACGTTTGCATATTGCGAAGTCGCATTCTGCTTTTAGATATTCTACTACTTATTTTCACCTACCAGATGTAAGCTCCAGGAAGCTAGTGGCCTCGATACGGATCGGCGAGTCAATACCCGATCCAAGAAACATCCTCCGATAGAAGACTAAGCTAGAGGATCCATGTAAATTATCTCCATGCTCCAGGCAGCATTTCACATTTGGAACCTCCGGCCGCGAAAAGGCAGGGTCACGATGAGCTCCATAGCACCAATGACAGATGCGAGTCACGTGTCCGGGCTCGCATTCCCCACTCTGGACGAACGAAACTCGGAAGATCCTATCTCCAAAAAATTACACGAGGCCCCAAAAAAGCACCCTGAATGTAGGTAAGCTCCTCAAGCAGAAGCCAAACTTACACTCTCTGAAAGAATCATTTCATATCAAGAACAATAGGACCCACTGAGGCATCCCAGGATGACCTTCATCCGAGGTACCCGAAGGCGACTAGCATCTGGAAGCATTATCCCCGAAAGCCCCGAAACTCAACGCGCAAACTCCGAATCAACCAGGAAACAGCACCAATTTGTTAGGTTGACCTATAGTTGTCTTGAAGGACGACAATGGGACCAAAACGAGCCCGCATCAGTTAGCGAAAAATCGAAGCAAACACTCACATACCAAACTAATATCAGCAGTCATCAACACAAAGGAATACATTTGAAGAGCCTTGAAGGGCATCAAAACGTAAGGAAATAGAGCAAATTCGAAAGCATCGGTCAACAAAGTTCATTTATCATTTATAGAGTTTTCAAGTACAAAAGCCCCCAAGGGGTCACCGCGTTTGATTACAAAGCCCAGAGGGTCATCACATACAAAGTGCAAAATCCTACAAAGGGTTCCCAATGCAAATATGACAAAAGAGGATACATGAAGAAAAGACCTAAGATTTATTCCACCCTCGAGGGTGTCCCTCTGACAATGTCCCTCTGACAATCTCGTATCGGTCCCTCAAAGTAGAACTTCAGAGGGCAAAGACAAAAAAGAAGGCGAAGGAGCAAAAAGATGAAAAAATGTAATAGCTCTCCGAAGCTCGAGGACCCTCATTGACAAAGGAAGCATCGGAGAGACGATGGGCCGAACAGTCCTCGATCCCACTTGTACAGCTGCTTTGATCACTCTTCCTCGATTAGGGAGCCGTGCAAGCTCCCGGCATGGGGCGGAGTTCCACGTCGAGCCGGGGTATGAAGGTGAGTAGCAGTGGATATTCCAAGCCCCTTTTGAGCAATGGTGCATAATCCGAATAGCCATCTACGAAAAAGTGAAACCAACCCTCCACCCATTGCCATCTCGAGCCAACGATTGCAGTAGCGGCCAACATACGAAGAACCACAGTGATATCGGAAGGATATTTTTACGTTCAATAAAGGAATACCCTGGTAGAAGGCCTCGACGCGGACCGAAAGACCTCCTCCAAACAAGCTCGAGATAGAAATCTTCCATCATGATAATCAAAGGCAAAAGAAGATGATGGGAAGAAAGAAGCAAAGCATGCCAACAGAAGTGTTGTAATGAAAGATGCAATGCTGCAAAACACACTCATTTATAGGGGAAACGACATGGTCATCGATGCTTTGAAATATTGACCGACGAGTATAATTACTACTTTCTTAAAAAACAAACGACGGCAACACTTTTTCCTCGAGGAGCGGAAATGACAGGACATCAAGCAGAGATCTATGAGATACGCCATCTGTCACAGAAGATTGCACCATGATCTGAATCGCCACTATAGAATTGCCAAAATGAGCTCGAGGAGTCGAGTGTAAGAACCATTTCCCATCACTTCGTCATGAAAAATGCGGAGACTATCTGTACGCAATAAAATCAAAAGACTTGTTTTTGCTATCAAGATAATGTTTGAAGCTTTTCCCGAGACCCCAGAGATGGAAGACCATGGTCGAGTTCTCAGCCTCAGGGCTCATCGAAGTCTGAATCGAAGGAAGTAGGGTCCGAGGTCAAGACAAGATAGGAGGTCTCTGAAGCACATGGCTACACCTGACATGATCGGTCTATTATAGCCTATTGAGAGGACTTGTGTCAGGCAGTCCCATCTTTCTGATCTTGTAAATAATATAAACATACTTTACCGAGTCCCCTCGCCTATATAAGTGGGACTCACCCCAATTTTTAAGGGACTCATGTTGCTCCACTTCTCCATAATGCAATAATATCTCTCTCTCTCTCTCTCTTTCTTTCTTCTAAGTTATTAGTGTTCATCGACCCCGAGGTCACCCTAGCATTTCACTGTTCAGCATTTGTTCTTTATTATTTACTTTAAGATTGACGATATAAAGCCTTGCTTGTCTATATCCTTACCTGTTATCCCCTTCCCGACCACCCTCGATAAGACCGTGATAGGCTCGAGGCTTGGCCCCAAGGTATCTACTTGGTTGCTTTAAGCCTTGGAACATCCCCATACTGGTTTAACTATCACTTTGTCTAACTCGGTCAGTATCGTCTTACTTCATGTTTTAAGATCTATCACCCTTACAAACTAGCTCGTGAATAGATCACGTATTTCTTAATCCCATTTATAATTTGATTGTTATTACCATTTTCACGGTAAACAACCACATAGTTAGTTCTCTTAACTTTCTACCCTTCCTTATTCTAATTTTTCTTAAGCATTGAGGATGGTGCTTATTCTTATTCAGGGGGCTAATCTATTTTGGTTGGTTAGATATGACATCGTCCCGCAATAACTTTAATACTCTTTTTCTTTTATATTTATTCTCTCTTTAATTATGTATATATTCATCCTCTCTCTTGATGTATAAATTCAATTCCCATCGGTTTGTATATTCATTTGTCTTACTTTTAGTAGATTATTTTATAGCTTCTTTAGTTTGGTTTTCTTAGTAGTATAACTTCTTATTTACTTTAATAGCTTCTTTTTGATTTGGTAGCTTCTTTTTATGTCTAATTTAGAAATAAGCCTTTGGTGTTCTTAAATCCACGATTCTTTCCAAAGATGGATTTTGTGTGAACCAGGTGGATCTTCCCAATGCCGGATGGCATGACAGCCTTCTTAAGGGATTGATTCTGTTTTTTATGTTTAGGTAAAAACAATAGTATTAATGAGCTCAAGCATGCCTCACTTGGTAACAACATATTTAACTGCGGCCATATGGTCAAAAACAAGTTCTTGACAAGAAATAGCTCTAATTACTGACCATTAGACTCTTTTGTTAACTTGAGCAATCATCAAGTAGTTTAGTTGGACCACTAGTAATTTTCAATCTTGAATATGGTTGTTGTGGTCCCTCTACTCTTTCCTCTTTAACAATCCAATTGTGTGAAACGCGATATTTGTTTTGTAACTTTAATTACCCGTGTGACTGGTCTAGAACTTTCCCTGAATGTGTTTCTAGGTGGAATTCTGAGTTTTGCTTGGCTTCAAAAGCGATTGTAGGATCTCCTTGGCCCGCTTTAGATGTTCCATATCCCACCAATATTACTATTCCTAGTCAACACATTTGAGCCTAATACCTTTCTAATTTGATAGCCACGTTACAAGCCTTTACCCGTTTATAGTCCTCTCTTGGCACCCTTGCTTTCCTTAAAACTCTTAAGAAGTAATTGGCTAAAAATAAGTTTGGAGGAGAGACGAGGATTTTTAAAGTGTTATAAAGTCACAATAAGAGAATAAATGAAGTAAAGGAAAATCATAGAAAAAGAAAGAATGAACAAAAGAAAGTGAATAAAATGAAGAGTTGAAGGGATTCAAAGAAAAGCAATGATGAAAAACATGAAGAAAGCAAATAAGGATAAAATGAACATCATGAGCGATAAAAGGTGATGTTAAGTCACTCTAGCTCCCTTAAGGAAAAATATAATGACTCAAATAGTCGATAAAACATGAGCCAAAAGAAAGAGAAATTGAGTGCTTAAGAAAAGATCAACCCGTTTCTATTCAAATATTCCCTACCCTTGTCCAATGACCCTTCATCAAATTTCCAAAATCACCTACGTGATTTCAAGATGGGTGAACTTACATTAGTGGTTATTTACATGAGGGACAAGCTATGGTACTTATAGACATACTTGTGACATTCTTTTGAGAGAGATGAGCGACTTTTCACAAATCCTTGAATTGAGTGCTACATTCTTAAGTGAGATATGCTAAGAGAGAGTAGAGGAGGATGAGTTTGGGATTCCACAATGACCTACATGAAAGAGTGAGCTTTCTTGATGAATAAAATTAACTCTTGATGCTCTAGTATCACATTAGAACTATTGTGATTAAAAGTCAAATCATTGCCTTGTTGATAATTCATAAGTATTGTGGGTAATTGTTGGTCCCAATTGATGTGAGTTTGATTCACCTTAGGCTAGCCGAAATAGCTTTTTTCTTGTGGAGGTGGGAATTACCTTAGTTGCTTGAGGACAAGCAAAAGCTTAAGTTTGGAGGAGTTGATAAGTAGGGATATTGACTACTTATTTGCACCTTTTACTTCATTTAAGCTAAAAATGCTTAAAGGTATTCCCAAGAACTGATAAATGTGCTTTCTAGCAAGAGTATTGGAAAATGAGCCAACATGATGAAATTAAACTCAAGAAGGAGTATTTTTGGACGAGGACTAAAACAAGCAAAAAGTGACAAAGTGTGGACCGCAAAATATTTTGAGTGCGACCGCAGAATGTGAAGAAATTTTGATAGTGCTGCTTTGCAATATGCGACTGCAAAAGAGGAAGATCAAAGGGTTCCAACTTAAAGTCCATCGAAAGTGCAGACCGCACTATTATTCTGTGGCCGCAGAAGCCCATAGCGCGGAGAGTTTGGGTAGTCTATCATATCTACCAGTAGCGGAGAGGCCATTAGCATTGGATGTTCAAGACTTGGCCAACCAGTTTGTTAGATTGGATGTTTCTGAGTTGAGTCGAGTTTTGGCTTGTGTGGTTTCTCAGTCTTCTCTTCATCATTGTGTTAGAGAGAATTAGTATGATGATCCCCTACTATTTGTCCTTAAGGAAAAGGTTCAACACGGTGATGAAAAGCAGATCACTAATAGAGATAAGGTGTTTACAGATGTAGGGCAAGTTATGTGTGCCCAATATATATTTTTTGCGTGAGTTGATTCTCCGGGAGGATCTAGTTTGCGGTACTCCATTCATCCAAGTGCTGAAGATGTATTAGGACCTGAGACATTATTATTGGTGGAGGACAGTGAAGAAAGACATACTGTAGTATGTAGCTTGATGCCTAAATTGTCAGCAGGTGAGTCAGGTGGATTGCTTCGTAAGCTAGAGATTCTGGAGTGAAAATGGGAGCAAATCACTATGGATTTTGTTGTTGGGCTCCCGCGGACTCAGAGGAAGTTTGATACAGTTTGGATGATTAAGATAGGTTGACTAAGTCATCTCATTTCATTCCAGTGGTGACTACTTATTCTTCTGAGAAGCTGGCTCGAGTTTACATTCGCAAGATTGTCAGTCTTCATGGCATGCCGGTACCCATCATCCCTCACTGTGTTACGCACTTCACATCGCGCTTCTGGAGATCCGTACAACATGAATTGGATAGTCATGTTGAGTTGAGCACATCATTTCATGACCATCCGGCAAACGGGTAGTCCGAGCACACTATTTATATATTGGAGAATATGCTATGTGCAAGATTTTGAATAGTGTACAGGTATGACCATAAGAAAAAGTCTAATAAACCCCGGCATAAACACTAGTGATGCACTCGTTCAGGCTTGGATCTTACCGCGGAGATAGGATCTTCTGTGTACCTCTCAAATATAGATAAACAAAAACTTTTGTCATGGTCGAAACTTAAGTAAAGGCATTTTCTTGCTACCGGTGAAGAGAAAGAAAAGAAAAATGAATATTAAAAATTAACAAAGTTCATTGATCTCAGAATAGCCTTTTCGTTGCCATGTTACAATTGTCAATGGTTCAAACATAAAAAAAGAAAAGGAAAAATATCTTGGTAAAAAATTAGAGCTCCTAGAAAATTGGATAATAATTGGTTTTCCCGCTGCATCTTTCAGTTAGTGGTAGCTCTTAATTGAAACCCTAGCTTGGGAACCTCCTGGAACATATACAAAAATGAGTTCTAAACCAAGTGATAGTATTTTAATCCACTGAGGTAGCTCATAGGTGTTCTTTTCTGGGAATGGATTGAGCCCCCATAATGATCCTCGAAGGTTTTCAATAGTTAACATGAGATTTGTGATGGCTTTTGAGATCTGTGATCTTGAAACGAGGGGACTATTTATTTATGGGTGAAATCGGAACAAACACAGAAGCCTGATTTCTCGGTGGGATAAATGAATCAAGACTATGACTACACGGGATCAAAATCAAAGCTGGAAATTTCTTGTACCAAGGCCCGAACGGAATGCTCACCATCGGACTTGATAAAAAGACGCACCCTGGACCTGAGATTGGTTTTGAGACTTCAGGAAGCGCATGAATGGTTGTAGGCTACAAATAGAGGGTAGTGATACCTGAAACCAACCGGATATCACAACGCATATCTCGCTCGATATCAGTTACATGTGATTAATTAACGACCTAGGGGGATTTTTAATTTCTTTTTGTCTTGTACTAGGGGAGAAATTCTCCTACGTACTATATAAGGAAGAAGTTTTTTAAGCTGGAGAGACACATATCAAGGCAATATAAACTTATTGTTGTGCTTCCTAGCTATCGAAAAGTTCTTATGTTATTGATGTTCTTCATATACATTTGGCTTCGAACCAAGGGTCCGATCGAGGGAAAAATTATTGTCCGGACATAACATCACAATTGGTATGGTTATTCATAGTATATTTAACTCGTTTATCTAATATTCTTGATTATTTGTATTAAATCAATTTACATATCCTTAAAATCGTGTTTAAATAAATTCAATTGTTATCTGTTTTAAGGGTAAACAAGTATAAAAATCAGCAATCCTTATTTATAAATAAGTTCTTTTCCCTTTGCCCTATCTTACTTTACTATGGCTTGAGTGATAGAAAAGGTGAATGGATGTAGTAACTCTAACTGATAGGGAGATGACCAACTTATAGAATTAAACTTTAATCTGGTATGAACATCGAGTAACTAAATGTACTTATTAAATATTTAAGTTGTGGGTTTAATGTTAATTGGAACACTCATAATAAGATAAATTCTAATACCCCGGCATAAACACTCATGACGCACAGATTAGGCGACATGTATACCTAAATGTTCATGCTTGGATCTTACTGTTAGACCTTGGCTAAGCTGATCGGTAAGTGGCGCGGCAGTGACGGGTATTTTGGCACAATGGCCTTGCCATTGGCCTTATGCGCGGGGAAAGTACAATTCAAGACAACGCGGGTGTTGTCGATGGCAACAAATTGTTGCAAGGGCAACTATGACGGACTACGGTTCTAATTGAGGGCTTTAATGTGACGGACTATATAAAATATAAGCGAGTTATTTTCAAGCAAGGCCAAGACCTTGACCGAACTAGGCAGGCTGAACGGATGCTTGACAAGGCTAAACGGGAAAGACCTAGGCACTAAAGTGGGGCAGCTTTGTGCCAAGGCAACGGGATTAGCAATGTGGTGTTGCCATGACTTAGGTGAGCGGACTGGCACCTAAGTTAATTGTGGGCAAATGACTCGGCAAAGGGAAGGGCATCAGGCCTGGTGACTTCATGCCAAAATCACCATTGGCATTGGCAACGGGCAGACTTGATCAAGTAGAGTCGACTTGACAAGAACAATCAACCGTGGCAGTGGGCGAGCGTGCGGCAACGAGCTGTGGCGATGGCATTGAGCGGAGCAGTGCCAAGAGACAAGGTCATGCACAATGCCAGCCTTGGACATGCAGCAACTAGTCAAGAACGCACATGCAATCCACATGAAGCAGTTTTCAAGTGTGTTGTGCACATGCCAAGCAGTTGAACGGTTACAACTACCCATGTCCAAGTGTTGCTGATTATTAGTTGAGTCTTTGCACGTTTTGGGGCATGTCTTAGACATGTTCCCACATTTTTTATCATGTAGATCACTTCCTATCAGTTGAGGGATGTCAACTGAACATATGAGTTATTTTTGGGGATGTCTATATTATAAATATAGGGGCTGGCAGCCTTAAAAATGGGCTGAGTGCCTAGGGAGGGAAATAGTCTATCAAATAGGCATAGGTTGTCTATTTTGGGGCTTGAGCATGGCAAAATATGTGTCATTGCCTTTCCAAACGAGTTGGGAGCACGAGCGGCCTAAGGCATGGGCTTTTATAAGGTAGATTTGTGCACTTGTTGGCAATTTTGTGAGTTGGTGCCTGCCAAGGGTGGCAGCACCTTGCCGAAATCAGAAATTTCCTTTTTAATTGTATATATTATAAAAGGTTGGGAAAGGGTTCCCGTAAATCTGCTTGTCTCCTACTTTATTTGTGTTGCATTGAATTTTTCTAAGTGTAAACCTCGAATCCGATATTAAAATTGTCAAAGAAGAAGAGAAGAAGAATAAAGTGCTTGATTATTCCCTCAAACTGTTGGGTTTAAATAACCTTTGACAGAAATACAAATAAGGAAAGACTACAATTACAAGTCTACAAAATCCCCTAATTACTTAATTATAGGGATTTGTGTATCTTTTCATATTTACATAGTATCAATTCTTGCCATATTTAACACTCCCCCTCAAGCTGGAGCGTACAAGTCATATGCTCCTAGCTTGCTACAGATATTGCCAATTCTGGATCCGCAGAGTGATTTTGTGAGGACATTTGCTAGTTGGTCTTTTGAGCTGACAAAACTCGTAACAATGCACCCGGACTCAATCTTTTGCCGAATGAAGTGACAATCTACTTCAATATGCTTCTTTCTTTCATGAAATGCTGGATTTAAAGCGATATATAATGCGGCTTGATTATCACAAATCAATTTCATCGGCTCGTCCCTTCCGATCTTTAACTCCTATAGAAGTTGTTTTAGCCTTATAAGCTCGCAAGTAGGCAATGCCATAGCCCAATATTCTGCCTTCGCGCTTGACCTAGCCACCACATCTTGCTTTTTACTTTTCCAGGATATCAGGTTGCCTCCAATTAAAATACAATAACCTGAAGTGGACCGTCTATCAGAAGGAGAACCTGTCCAATCTGCATCGGAATAACCAACAATGTCTGCATGTCCCTTGTTTTCATACAATAAACCTTGTCCCGGAGAACCTTTGACATATCTTAGGATGCGAATTGCTGCATCCCAATGATTGTCACAAGGTGACTGGAGAAACTGGCTAACCACACTTACGACAAATGAGATATCAAGTCTCGTGATCGAAAGATAGTTGAGTTTGCCAACAAGTCTACGATATCTTCCAGGATCTTTTAGAGGTTTCCCTTGTCCCGAAACAAGTTTAGTATTTGGATTCATGGGACTGCCCACTGGTTTGCAGTTCAACATACCGGTGTCTTCCAAAATATCCAAGGCATACTTCCTTTGTGAGATGACCATGCCACTGCCAGATTGTGCCACCTCAATTCCTAGAAAATATTTTAGTTTGCCCGGATCCTTAGTCTGGAATTGACTTTAAAGATGTTGCTTAAGTTGGATAATACCATCATGATCATCACATGTGATGACAATATCATCAACATAAACAAATAGAAAAATACATTTGCCATGAGATGAATGCCTATAGAATACTAAATGATCATCTTCTATTCGGGTCATTCCAAATTGTTGGAAAACAGTTCGGAAATAGCCAAACCATGCCCTAGGAGACTGCTTGAGACCATAAAGCGATCGACGAAGTCGACAGACTAATCCAGACTCCCCCTGAGCAACAAACCCTGGTGGTTGCTCCATATATACCTCTTCAACAAGTTCTCCATGAAGAAATGCATTCTTAATGTTCAACTGAAAAAGAGGCCAATGATTCATCATTGCCAATGAGATAAGAAGACAGACAGATGACATCTTTGCAATGGGTGAGAAAGTATCACCATAATCAATGCCATACACTTGAGTATACCCTTTAGCAACCAGTCTTGCTTTAAGGCGATCAACCTCTCTGTTTGGACCTACCTTAACTGTAAACACCCATCGACAACCAACTGTGGTTTTCCCTTTAGGTAAAAGGACTATCTCCCAAGTAACATTATCGTGCAAGGCAGTCATCTCTTCAATCATAGCTTGACGCCAACCTGGATGGGCCATTGCTTCCTCCACAGTCTTTGGAACCTTGACAGTGGAAAAGCTAGTAATAAAGGCATGATATGAAGGTGAAAAATGATGATAACTTAAAAAGGTATAAGAAAGAGTTTGATTGGCAGTAGTTCTAGTACCTTTTCGTAGAGCAATAGGGAGATCAATAATATTTGATGAGTGCTCAACCGAAGCATGAGACATTGCTGGAGAAGGCAATAAGTCACCCGATGGGATTTGTGTACCTGCATTAGGATCAGAAGCATCAACTGGATTAGTAGGTTGAGAATTAGGTCGAGGGCGTCTAGAATAGACTTGGAGTGGTGGAGCTGGAGCTGGAGTTGAAGGAGAAAAGGTTGGAACCGGAAGAACTGTGGATATTGCCTTCTGATTTAATGAATTAGGAGAAAAATACGGGGAAGCCTCAAAAAAGGTAACATCTGCTGAGATTAAGTACCTATTTCTAGAGGGATCAAAGCATTTGTATCCTTTTTGTAGATGAGAGTACCCTAAAAAGACACGCTTGATAGCCTTTTGCTGAAGTTTGTCTTTTCCCGGGGTAAGGTCATGAACAAAACAAGTACAACCAAACACACGTGGAGGAAGTGGGAACATAGGTTGTTCGGGATAAAGGACCGAGTGTGGACTTTTATACTGCAAAATAGAGGAGGGCATATGATTAATTAAATAACAAGCAGTAATAATTGCATCACCCCAAAAACATAAAGGAATATGATTATGAATAAGTAATGTCCGAGCCGTTTCAATAAGATGTCTGTTCTTTCGTTCTGTAACTCCATTTTGTTGTGGAGTATGTGCACAAGAAGACAAGTGTAATATACCTTGTGATGACATGAAGGAATAAAGAGAAGAAGATAAGTATTCTCGGGCATTATCATTGATTAATTTCTTTATGGAAACACCAAATTGATTGCGAATCTCAGTACAAAAGTTATGAAAAATAGAGAACAATTCAGATCTATTTTTCATTAAAAATAACCAAGTCTACCGAGAATAATCATCAATAAATGTAACGAAATAATGAAATCCTAATGAAGAACTGAAACGACTTGGACCCCATATGTCCGAGTGAACAACTTCAAACATAGAGGATGACATATTATTGACACGCTTTGGGAAAGAAGCACGAGTGTGTTTCCCAAGTTGACATGACTCACATTCTAACAAATATAAACTAGATAAAATGGTAATCATCTTCTGCAACTTTGAAAGACTTGGATGTCCCAATTGACAATGAAGTAAATCAGAGGAAATAGCGGAAGTGAAGGCAACTGGTGGTTTTGGAATAGATAGTTTATATAGACCGTGTGACTCATGTCCTGTTCCAATCACCTGTCCCGTACTCCGGTCCTGCACAAAAATAGAATCCTCAGAGAAGATTACAAGACACTTGAGGTTCTTGGTTAATTTACTAATGGAAATAAGATTATATGGACACTCAGGTGCAAAAAGAACTGAAGTTAAAGGTAAAGAAGGTAGAGGGTGAGTTGCACCTATTCCGTTGATAGCAGTCTTTGATCCATCTTCTAAGGTAATAGTAGAAAATACAGATGGAGAATTAAGGGCAGAAAGAAAATTTTGGTTACCGGATATATGATCAGTAGCACCAGAGTCAAGAATCCATGGTCTAGGAAAGGATGATTGTGCGACATAGGCAAAAGAGTTGCCAGGTTGCACTATGCAAGTTGTAGATGAGGTAGATGACGGTTGCTTTGATGCTTAGTACTGAAGATAATCATTATAATCTGCTCCAGTCAAAGTGATAGAGTGAGATGATTTCGTGTCACGACCCGGATTTTTCCCCCAAATATCGGGATCGTGATGGCGCCTACTCGTGGTAGCTAGGCAAGCCACTGTATACATACTATCTTATTTCTAGCACAATTTTTAATAAATAAATGCGGAATACTTTATCGGATAGAATTAACTAATTACAAAGTGAAAATCATACTGAAATCCTCTACCCAAGACGTGGAGTCACCAACTCACGAACTACTATGGAATACTACACATAAAAGTCCGAAGGAAATATAACATAATTCTGTTTGTCTCGGAACAAAGAGACTACAGCTAATAACATAAATAAAGAGAGAGACGCCGGGCCTGCGGACGTCTGCACGCTACCTCGGTCTCAATATGATCAACTCCCACGAAATCGATTTACTGCTGCTGCTGCTCCTGATCGTAACCTGGACCTGTGCAAAAATGCACGAAGTGTAATATCAGCACAACCGACCCCATGTGCTGGTAAGTGCCTGGCCTATCCCGCGAAGTAGTGACAAGCCTAGGACCAGACACCCACATAAACCTGTGTAATTCAATATATATGTATACCACAAAATAACAAGAAATAACCAGGTAATAACACAATAAAGAATATCTCAAAGAATTCAACAATTAACAACAGTTAATAAATTGCCAAGGAAAAACAAAGTATAATGTAAACACAAGTAATATCAATTCAAGAAATAGCAAACAGTTGCACGGCATCACCCTTCGTGCTTTTACTCTCATCCTCACCCAATAAACAAATAAAGTACACGGCATCACCCTTCGTGCTTTTACTCTCATCCTCACATCCATAGTACGGCATGATCCTTCGTACATGGTTCAATAACATGGCACGGCATGATCCTTCGTGCATAATCAATAAATAAACATGGCACGGCATTAACCTTCGTGCATAAATAAATAAACATGGCACGGCATCACCCATCGTGCATTATCACTCTTCCTCACCCAAATAACAATCACAGTTAAGGGCAAAGAAAGAAACAGTAATTCATAAACCGTCCCATCAAGGGCAATCAATAATTATCATCACAACAAGTCCCAACAAGGGAGAACAATAACAATTCATCCGTAATATATCTCAAAATAATCATTTTCCAACGACTCACGGTCATACTAGACGCCAGTGTATGGATGCTCGTCACCACAGCCCATACACCGCACTCGATCACATAACACATAACACATATTCCTATTCCCTCAAGCTAGGATAGAACAAACACTTACCTCGAATGCTTATGAACAATTCTATCCGTGGAAATGTCTTTTTCTTTCAACTTTGGCTCCAATCCAATCGTATCTATACATAATTGATTTAATATCATCAATACTACTCAACAAACTAATTCTTAAGACCAAATACATCTTTTACAACATTCTGCGCCCGAAATAGTGAATTTCAACCCCGGGCCCACATGGTCGGAACTCGGGGTTAGGACCAAAATCCGGTTACCCATCCCCCCACGAGTTCATGTATATAATTTGTTTCAAAATCGGACCTCAATTCGAGGTCCAATTCCCCAATTTATGAAAAACCCTATTTTCTAACAAAAACAAGAATTCTACCATGAAAATCTTTGATTTCTTATGAAAAACATGTTTAATGATGTTAGGAATTGAAAGAATTAAGTAAAAAGTGACTTACAATCGTTTTGATGAAGAAGAAATCCTTGAAGAATCGCAAATGGGTGTTTTGGTTTTGTAAAAAGTGAAAAAATGACTGAAATTCGTGTTTTTACAGGTCTCTGTGTTCGCATTTGCGAACATGGGTTCGCAATTGCGAACCCCGACCAATTTCTGGAGTTTGAAAAATAAGCTAAGGTCGGGAAGTTCGCATTTGCGAACATTTGTTCGCATTTGCGATCACTGGCAGACAAAGGGGTGTTCGCATTTGCGAACTAATGTTCGCATTTGCGAACACATGCTGTATAAGGCAGTGTTCGCATTTGCGAACAATGGTTCGTATTTGCGAACCAAGGCAGTATGGGGAATGTTCGCATTTGCGAACTTTTGTTCGCATTTGCGAACATAGGCAGGCACTGGGGACCTTCGCAAATGCGAACAATTGTTCGCATTTGCGAACAAGGCTGGCTTCGCATTTGCGATCAAGGTTCGCATTTGCGAGCCTTGCCTTACACCGTCCCCTTCGCAATTGCGAGAAATTCTTCGCAATTGCGAAGCCAACAGCTGGGTGAAAAACCAGCAGTTCAAAAATTCAGAATTTCATCCAACGGCCTATCAAATCTTTACCCGAGCCCCGGGCTCCAAACCAAACATGTACATAACCTCAAAAACACATTATGAACTTGTTCGTGCGATCACATCGCCAATATCACTTCGTTTTAATCAAATCAAGCCTCAAATGCATGATTTTCATACCTTTAGTTTTCAAAACTTTCAAACTTGGGACTCGAGGTCCAAAACATCTCAAACGACATCCAAATGTCACCAAACTTTACAGAAATCACATATATAATATTTAAGACTTGTACCGGGCGTCGGAACCAAAATACGAGCCCGATACCAAGGTCAATTAATTTATTTCCTTTAATAATTACATCAAAAACAATTTCACATAAAAATTCATAACTTGGGCTCTAGGCCTCGGAATTCGACTCCGGACGCACGTCCAAGTCCCATATTTTCCTACGGACCTCTCGGGACCATCCAATCTCGGGTCCGGATCCGTTTACCAAAAATGTTGACCAAAGTCAACCATATCAATATTAATATCATTTTTATCCAAATTTCTCATAGAATTCATATTTTCTATCACAAAATCTTTCCGGCTACATGCTCGGATTGTGCACGTAAATCGAGGCAACATAGAATGAGGTTTTCAAGGCCTCAGAAGCTTGAAATGATTAATTAAATAAGTGATGACCCTTTGGGTCGTCACATTCCTTGACATCTGGTGTAGGTAGAATACCATCTCCGCTGTGAGATACATTGATTACATGTCGAGGACGATCATTGTTACGTGGAGGCTTACCAATGAAGCAACCAACAGACATCACGTGTATGTCCTCCCTTGTCACAGTATGTGCAATGTTTAGTGATTTTCCCTTTTACTTTTCTGGGTCCATTTTGAAAAGTGTTAGTTTGTACAGCCATTATAGAAGTATCATATGAGTTTACCTCCGGTGTAGATGTGATGCGCAACAATCTGGCAGAGACTTCCTCCAAGGTAGGAATGGATGCGCTAGCAAGAATCTAGTCTCGAACTGAGGGGAGATCAGATCTTAATCCAATCAAGGTTAGAACCATAAAAAATCTGTCTCTCTGTCTCTCCTGAACATCCAACTTGTCAGTAAAAGGCATAAGAGAATCAAATTGATCCTTTAAAGATTCTACCTGACCAAGATAGCTTGCCATGTCTTGTTGATTCTGTAGCAGGTGGACAATGTCTGAGACTACCTTGTAAATAAGTTGTATGTTATTTGTATACAAGGTTTTCCACTTCCATCCAACTTAACAGTAGTAATTGTTGGAGATGGTGAAGAGGAAAAAATTGATTTTCCAGTAATTTGATTTTCAACTGCTTTATTATCTCTCATTGTTGTATTTATTACACAGGAACTGCTGAAAGTAAAGGAGAGTAACTACAAAAAAACAAGAGAAACAGGAAGATATAGAGAAAACTGAAAATTCGACCAAGGAAGATCTGGTTCTTCTATATTCTTTTAATTTCAAGGAAGAAAAAATGAGATGGAGTAGGGACTAAAAAACTCTAGCTCTGATACCATGTGAAAGAAGAAGAGAAGAGGAATAGAGTGCTTGATTATTCCCTCAAGTTGTTGGGTTTAAATAACCTTTGACAGAAATACAAATAAGGAAAGACTACAATTACAAGTCTACAAAATCTCCTAATTACTTAATTATAGAGATTTGTGTGATTATAGAGATTTGTGTATATTTTCATATTTACATAGTATCAATTCGTGTCATATTTAACAAAAATTATGGTGAAGGTTGATGTCAAGTAGGGACTTGACTGCCGCACAACGGGCAGGTTTCGACGGACAGAAAATGCCCTTGTGACAACTGGTATCAAAGCCAGGAAGGTTCGTGGCGGAGACACGATGTGCAGCAGAACTGGTATCAGAGCGAGCCAGGTTCGTGACGAGGTCGAGACAGACATGAAAGGGACTACAAGACAAGGGGTCATTATGCTTGTTCGTGGTGGGACTGTCTTGGTTGAAAAATTCAGAAAAACGCAAAGAAGGGTGCGATGAAGAAAATTTTGAGTTCGTGGGTTGCCTAAAATCCAGTGTGGGTTCTCTTTCAAATCATTCAGTTGGCGTGCTGAATTTGATGTGGGGATGTCGTGTAGGAAATGCAATGAGAAATCAAAAACGTTGCACTTGAGGGCAAGGACAACGTATTCTCAAACGGGTGCTGAACTTGTGACGCCTTGGCAAAAATGGCATCATGTGTTGGGATCTATTTGATGAGGACGTCGAATTCAAATGGTTGGGGTGGTTTGTTAGACCCTTGACTAAGCTGATCGGCAAGTGGCGCGGTAGTGGCGAGGATTTTGGCATGATGGCCTTGCCATTGGCCTTATGCGCGATGAAAATCACATGCAAGACAATGCGGGTGTTGTCGATTGCAACAAATTGTTGCAAGGGCAAGTGTGACGGACTACGCTTCTAATTGAGGGCTTTGATGTGACGAACTACATCAAATATAAGGGAGTTGTTTGCAAGCAAGGCCAAGACCTTGACGGAACTAGGCGGGCTGAACGGATGCTTGACAAGGCTAAACGGGAAAGACCAAGGCACTAAAGTGGGGCAGCTTTGTGCCAAGGCAATGGGATTGGCAATGTGGTGTTTCCTTGACTTAGGTGAGCGAACTGGCACCTAAGTTAATTGTGGGCAAATGGCTCGGCAAAGAGAAGGGCATCAAGGCTTGGTGACTTGATGCCAAAATCAGCATTGGCATTGGCAACGGGCAGACTTGATCGAGTAGGGGCAACTTGACAAGAACAATCAATTGTGACAGCGGGCGGGCGGGTGGAAAAGTGGGGGGCGACGAGCTGTGGCGATGGAATTGAAGCGGAGCAGTGTCAAGAGCCAAGGCTGGGCGCAAAGCTAGCCTTGGGCGTGCAGCAGCTAGCCAAGAACGCACATGCAATGCACATAAAGTGGTTTTCAAGTGTGTTGTGCACATGCCAAGCAGTTGAGCGGTTACAACTACCCATGTCCAAGTATTGTTGATTATTAGTTGAGTCTTTGCACGTTTTGGGGCATGTCTTAGACATGTTCCCACGTTTTTTATCATGGGATCACTTCCTATCAGTTGGGGGATGTCAACTGAACATAGGAGTTATTTTTGGGGTTGTCTATATTATAAATATAGGGGCTGGCAGCCTTAAAAACGGGCTGAGTACCTAGGGAGGAAAATAGTCTATCAAATAGGCATAGGGTTGTCTATTTTGGGGCTTGAGCATGGCAAAATATGTGCCATTGCCTTGCCAAACGAGTTGGGAGCACGAGCGGCCTTAGGCGGGGGCTTTTATAAGGTAGACTTGTGCACTTGTTGGCAATTTTGTGAGTTGGTGCCTGCCAAGGGTGGCAGCACCTTGCCGAACTCCGAAATTTCCTTTGTAATTATATATATTATAAAAGGTTGGGAACGGGTTCCCGTAAATCTACTTGTCTCCTTCTTTATTTGTGTTGCATTGAATTTTTCTAAGTGTAAACCTCGAATCCGATATTAAAATTGTGGCGAAGGCTGATGTCAAGTAGGGCCTTGACTGCCGCACAACGGGCAGGTTTCGACGGACAGAAAACGGCCCTGTGACACTTACCACCGAGATAGGATCCTCTGTGCACCTCTCAGATATAGATAAACAACAACTTTTTTTGTGGTAGAAACTTAAGTAAAGGCATTTTCTTGCTACCAGTCAAGAGAAAGAAAAGAAAAACGAATATTAATAATTCACAAAGTTCATTGATCTCAGAATAGCATTCTCGTTGCCATGTTACAATTGTCAATGGTTCAAACATGAAAAAAGAAAAGGAAAAATATCTTGGTAAAAAATTAGAGCCTATAGAAAATTGGATAATAATTGGTTTTCCCCGTGGATCTTTCAGTTAGTGATAGCTCTTAATTGAAACCCTGGCTTGGGCACCTCCTTGAACATATAGAAAAATGAGTTCTGAACCAGGTGATAGTATTTTAATCCACTGAGGAAGCTCATAGGTGTTCTTTTCTGAGCATGGACTGAGCCCCCACAATGCTCCTGAAAGGTTTTCAACCGTTAACTTGAGATCTGTGATTGGCTTTTGAGATGTGTTTTTCACCACCACCTTGTGCTTGTAGTAAGTTGTTGGACCTATTGTCCATGTTGAAATTATCGAGTGCAAGAACTTTATCGGGCCACCTACAACTACAAGAAATGTTAAATCTTTATTTTCTAAGTATTGTATATAAACATTCATTGCAAATGTGAATTTCTAGTACAACAAGAAACATGAAAGTGCAATGTAAAATTATTGATGGGACAAACCTGGAGCTTTATTGTAGGGGTTTGATGATTCTGGAGCTTTGTGGTAGGGAGCTGCTGGTTGTGGGTGATAGGAAACTGCGAAATACGAAGGCCAAGTTGTTGTAAGTTTTCAGTAGTTGTGTGAAACTTCATTTCAGTTGTTCAAATGCTGTAAATTATAATGACAAACCTGGAGGCTTCTGGTATGGTGTTGGTGTACGATGATAAGAAACTGAAATTTAAAGCCGAAACGACTAATTAGATGGCGTGACACTATTGAAAATCTTAAATAGAGCTTGCAATTTTATAAAGCTTTACCTGGAGAGAGGGACTGCAATTTGCAGAAGAGTCCTACAAGAGGAGCTGAACCGGATAATGTTGGCTCGGTTTGTTCATAGTTGGACCTGTCATCACTGAAGTCATCGGTTTTGCTTGGACCTCCCACAAGGCCACCATATATAATGTTGGGATTTGCCTGAGGGCGGCGATACCAAGTCTCAAAGCCTTCTATACAGGTAACAGCAGAATGAAGGACTGAGAGCGGGGCAATAGAGGCGCCTCTGTGGTGAACATGGATCGGGTAGTTTTGTCCATAACCAACCAAGTAGCTAATAGCCTTGGGATTTTTACCAAGAATGTAATCAGCCTGCAAGATGCCGGATAACAAATTACTGAGAACTATCACGTTAAAAGTAGTAGATGGTCAGATGATGAAATGTACATACCTGTGATTTAGCAAACGAAAGGACATCTGATGGCTGAACTTGACCTTCCGGACATGTTAATACAGCCTTTCTCTCAGAAAGATAATCAGAGTACATTGCAAGTAGGAAAGCGGCTGATGAAGCGTATTGCAGATTATTCCATTCGCGAACATAAATCAGGCCTCCTGGAAAACGACAGACAAATGTTTACTAACTAATCAACATTTAGACATAATTTTAAAGTACAGTTTTGGGGAAATATTTCTATCTGGTTGTACTGACCAGGAGTCAGGACTACATTATAACCATCATTTTTCTGCAAACAAGCACAGGTAAAGTAATCTGCTTTAGCCTGGTACTGTTTTAGTGTTGGAGTGTATGATCCACCCTGTCCATCTAGGAGAATCTACAAAGTAATCAAACCAACATCTCATCAGATATTCCACATGCAAAATTGCAAGACCTAAGACTGGAATAACTAAATCATCTGTTACAACAAATTCTAAAAGTATATTTTTATTACCTTAGTAAGAAGGATTTGAACACCAGCATATTTGTTGTCCCAAGAAAATTCCCTGACTGCCCATCCAGTTCCACCCAAAGATACCGCATTGTCCACCACATATTTTAAGTAGTACACGTCCTTAGTTGCTCGATAGAGCCAGACAGCAGCCCAAAGAAGCTCATCCTACATTATGAAGAAAGTTGATTTAAGCAAAACTTGTGGCAGGAAATTGTCTCCGAGTAACAGGTAACAAAAATGATCACTAACCGAATAACCAGATGACGTATAGAATGCTTGAGCATTTGGGATGGAATCATCATACAAACCTCTGAAGGTATCCGCAAATGAGAATAGCTGCAACATTTTCAGAATTTCCAGTTAAACAAAACAAGAATGCAAGAGACCCTCGCTTTATAGTTTATACACACACAAGGGCAAAGCTATTAGCCGGCAGAGGGTGGTCAAATATTACCACTAACACACACATAGGATGTTACCTGTTTCGCGTGCACTAAAAGGAGGGCAGAGTAGGAAGAGTCATAAGGCTTGAATGCAAGAGAGGCAGCAGCCAAAGCAGCAGCAGTTTCAGCAGCAAGGTCAGAACCAGGGTGGCTAGGATCAAGTTTATAAGCATTTCTTGGTGTTGTCATGTCTTCTGCTCTCTCCCAACAATAATGATCAGATTCTCCATCTCCCACCTGAAATTTTGGCCAAGGAAACTAATACTTTAACATCTCATTATTCCAGCATTTTGCAGTTTACAGTTTACCTATTACCCTCTTAATGAAAGTGGACTACAAAATTTTTAAAAATTCATCTCTTCTTTAAAATGCAAAAGAAAGTCAATTAATAATAATCTATAAGGCATCTTGAAACATTTAGAGAAGTTTCAAATAATATGGATATGTTAAAAAAATAATTCTAAATACATAGTTGTGGTTTAACATATTCGTCCTTATTTCACTTCCTGAAGTTAATCTTTACCTGTCAAGAATATGAAAACTTTCAATGTCAAATAAGATACGCCTCAGTCAAATGAACATGATGTTATGTGTAGGTGATGTACAATTGAATGCCAAAAGTTAAGCGTAACCATTTTTTTTTAAATAATTGCACAAGTGATATAGGAGTCAACTTGTGCACACCTCAATAGGAAGAGATCGCTAGCATTTTTTATCCTTGTTAGGATTTGAATCTTAATCTCTCTTGACTTTTCATCCACTTCATCAATTAACCGTTTGGCTATACCCTTGGCCTTGGGTGGTTGATTAGGGGTAGCATATTAGTCCAGTTCTTCATGATGCAGGTGACCAAACTATTACAACTAACTATATCTACCAACATAGAGAACAAGTAATTGAATGTAGTTGGGGTAGAGAAGAAAAATTCATGCAATTACCTGAGCCCAGAGAACATTAGGCTGAGTATGGGCTTTGATGAAATAATCAGTACCCCACTTAATGGCAGCCAATGTATTGCCCATCTGATTAAGTTTTACAATTTCCTTGTTGTAGTCAACAGCACTCCATGCTAGCATTGTCAAACTGAATGCCATTGGCAATCCAAACTTTACATGATCTCCTGCATCATAGTACCCTCCCACCAAGTTCACCTGCATGCATTCCCATTTCAACCATTAATGGTGTACAATGTTTGAAAAAGTACAAAAACGAATATAATAACAAGTGGCGTTATTTTCTATATTTATAGAAAATATTTCCATTGTGTCATGTGACATCGCTTGTATCAAGGTATATCTGCCCTTTTAACACCCATAATATTACTACAATATTGACAAATTTCATCCATCATATACGCAATTTTTTCTAGCTATGCATGCTTCCCCTCTAAAATATAGAAAGAAATCCATAACCTATATTCATCATTTAAAAAGACTAGATACTTCAGGTTCACTATTAATTAACATCAGAGCGGCTGTAAGCTTCTTTGTTGACACCCTTCAGAGCGACTGTACTTGTTTATATTTCGATTCTCTTTAATGAAAATTCTAACTCTACCACTAGCTCTAAATACTTGTTAGTTGGTAAGAAAAACACCATAAAAGAAAAGAGAGAAAGATGAACTTGCCCCTTGGAGAAAACCATCCTTGAGTCCAGAATCTCCTCGCCATTTGACACGTTGATGTGGAGGCAATTTTCCAGACCTCTGTGCCTCAAAGAAGAGCAAAGTCTTGTCCATGGCATCTCCATAATCAAAATTAGCCTCTGCCTGCAAAGCCAGTAGGCCAACTAACAATAAACCAATAACGTGTAACTTTGATGATATCCCCATTCTTCTTCTTATTTCTTCTTTCTCTAAGAAAGGACTTAGAACAAAGAAGATAATATAGAAAGAAGTATTTGCATGGTATATATATAGATATGGGATTTTGTTTCTATAATTATTACTATTATTAATGTGCATTAAGGTGGTAGCCTACACGTTCGTAGACTAATAACGAGGTTTAAGCTCCCCACGTCTTCTTGCCTTATACTCTCATTACATGATTGACGCTTTGTGAGGATTTGTACGTGCGTCTCACCTCTATCAAAGATGATGTGGAATCTTTTTAAATGATTAGTTATATCTGACTTTAATTTTGTGCTTTACTTACCTTATACAGCCGACATTTGGAGGATTGTTAGGTGGGAACGGCTCCGCTCCATTAAGGCTTGCTCCAGTAAAATGTTTAATTTTATATTTACACAGTCAAATGTTATCTTTTATTTTACTTTCCTTTCTACAAAGTGATTGCTTTTAGGTACCTTAGGCCTCATTTGTTTGCACTTAATGGAGGTCTGAATCTTAATCATTCAGATCTCAGACATTAAGTGCGTTTGTTTTTAAAGTCTGAATCTTAATTATTCAGATCTTAATCATTAAGTGTGTTTGTTTTTTTTAATTAACAACCACTTAATGTGTCTGAATAGGTCTGTATGATTAAGATCTGTAACAGAGACTTAATATATTTCATTAAGATGCTATCACATATTCATTATTAATTACCACCACCGCCTATCATTATCAACTACCACTATGCCGCCACCACCACCATACTCAACCACCGCCGGCACCGCCGCCGCCACCACCACCACGCCACCATCATCCTTAATCATAGCTTCCACCATTATCGACCATCACCATCCACCATCCCACCACTCCGACCACCATCATTGTCACTCGCATTCAACATTTATCCACCTCAACTACCACAACCAACCACCTCATCACCATTAACAACCGCAGTCAGCACCGCCTATCATTATAACCTACCACCACATTCCTCAATCACAAACCACCACTCGCCGTTCTTAACTATCACTACCTACCACCACCATCATCAATCATAATTGCCACCACTATCAATCACTACTAGCTACTAGCATGAACCACCATTATCAACCAAAACTACCACCAACCACCGCCTTTAGTCGGCATTCACCCATTAACCATCACTAGCAACAACTTTCATATTTTAAACTATATATTTTATTGATAGAATATTAGATTTTTTTTAAATAAAGATAAATTTTATGATTCAGATGTTAAAAATCAAACAGTCTTAATTTTTGGTATTCAGATCTTAATACACATCTTAATATATCCAGATGTATATTCAGATTCAGATGTCTTAATCTTAATACACATCTTGATATTCAGATATGTATTCAGATTCAGATGTCTTAATCTTAAAAAAAAAAAATGAGGCCTAAGTACGATCTAGGCTGTTTTTCTCTTAACTATAGAATTTACCACCCAAAAATTATATCTGTACAAACAATTTAGGCACGTATTCGGAGTTTTCTTGGATTGATAAGGTGAAATGAGAGTCGTGCATTTATCGTTCATGCTAGTTAGCATAATATAAAAAAATAAATTTCAATGTGTCTTCTAATAATTGCTTATAGTTTCTTACACATTAAATCAAAATAAATACAAAAAAAATACAGATCGGCTCATGAAAGTAGAAGATAATGAAATTTATTGTACATATTCATGCTCGTATAACGAATAACAAAAATAAAGGAATATAATAGAATAATACAGAAATCTTTATTGCAGTTTTAGCTAAATAGTAAATAGATAGAAAAGGATATAAAGACTTTTTGTTCAAGTAACTCGGTATAGGTGTACAAATTTTTTGTGCACAACCAAACAACACCAAAAATAGCTATAGACAACTTTTTCTAGAATTTAAATATATTATGAAAAAACTTTCATGTTTAACATTAAACTCTAAAAAGGAGTTGATTTAATATACATGTGATAGGCTTATCTAGTCTTAGGAACTAGGTGCCGTCACAAACCTTACAGTGGGATTATGGTCGTGACAAAATATGTGTTCAGATTCTAACATTTTGATCTTAATATTTAAATGTGCATTTAGATTCAGATGTCTTAATCTTTAAAAAGGAATAGGCCATTTGACCACTAAGATATCCATCATAGTGCTTTCACACGCATGCAAAATTCTTAATTAGTTTAAAAAAATTAAACATTTTCAAATTTAATTTTAAGAGATGCATTTGTCACACAATAATTAAGCTAAGTTCAACGCATAGTACTGTAAAAGTAGTTCGAGTAAAGCTCTAGATCAGATCCAAACTCGCTTAATATGAGTCATACTCAGCCGTTGTTTCGCATACAATACATGTATGCATATATACATAGAGACATGCTTAAATCATCAAAAGGAAGGAATAGAGGCCAGACTTCCATTTGTTCAATATCATCACTGCCGGTTCAAGTGCTGCCTGTTCCGATGAGGCTGAAAGGTACGGTAAGGGTTAAGTATCTTGGTTTTATGAATGATATCTCCTACCTGTATACCAAGCTTATCAACGGAGACAAGAGATAGCTAGCCGGAGAGGAAGGAAACAAGCAGCTTTTTAAAATTAAAACCGAGTATACAAAAGGTTTGTGTCATATGCTGAGAGTTATGTTCTGGAAGGTCAGTGTGGTAGCTCATTTCCAATCTCAGCGTCTTTCTATGCTTGTTCTCAGCAGTTCTTCCCTCGAGCTAGTTAGTTGATTGGACTAGGTCAGCCACGGCCATCTACTGACAGGGTTGTAAAGAGATAGGCCTTCCGAGGTGCTTGCACGGGGAATATGAGTCTTCACTGATTTGAGAAAACATGTCACATCTTCCACTCCTAAACGATACAAACATGAAGATATAATCAAGATTAATTGATAAATGCTTTACATTCACGAATGATCTAGCTGTACAATTGTAGTGTTGCTGATTTGCAACCAGACACGATCAGTAGAGAGAGAGAAAGAGAAGGTGCGGAAAGAATAAAAAGGAAAGGAAAAAAGGAGGCTGCCAGATAGAAGAAGCCTAGGCTGAGAATAGGATAAAAATACATCAACTGGATCAAGTGACAAGTAGAAGAAAAAAATTAGAGCAGGATTACCCTTGGCAGAAGATTTAGTCCTCTGTTAGTTCTTTCACTTCTTTCAATAGTTCGTTCAGTTCTTTGCAAGGGGCACTGAACTAGGTCCCATGTTGGCTGAGCACAATATACAGATTGAAGATCCTCGACAGAAAAAGGAATGAGAAAAGGCATAAAGGAAGCGTGAAGAAGAGAATTCGTAGCAGCAGCAGCAGAAACTGACTTCACGGAACCAGTAGAACAAGAAGTGGTAAGACACAATCAAACAAGTACCTTTGACAATTTAGAAAAAGGGGTAAATTGAAGTTTTCAGGAGAAAAGAAACAAATTATTAGAGCTCTCCACCGTGAAATATAAATACATTAATTTTAGTATAAAGCTTCATTTCTTATGTGTCTTAACTCAAATTTCAAAATGAGATGGTTTTTGTCCTTTCATCAGCGAATGAAAAATCAAGAAAACATCCAGCAGAGGAATAACACATGCAGAAGATGGGATATGTGACCTGAGAACCAATAACCCACCAAAACCATGGTATCATTAGCAGATAGATAGAAGGCACCAAAACTAACTGTATCGTTACATGAATCCTGACCTTGTGCTTGGCTTTTAGACCACTTGTATGAACCATCTTTTTCTTGCTAAAGTTTCTTTTATAAGTTATCTGAAAAAGGAAAGGAACTAACTGCAACCAAAAGAGGTAAATATAGTTAGAGAAATCAAGTTCAGCAACAACAAAGAGAAGCTAAGAGTTGTGTTATACTCTATACCTTTTCTACACTATAGTATTTTATGAGGACTGGCCTTATTTTCCCAACTTAAAGTTTACTAAGCGCTCCGAATAAGTTTCACTGATGAAGTCCTTAGCAAGCTCAGTTGTTATGTGACATGGAAATCTTTTCTGCTCTGAAGCAGTTCAAGGCACTTTGATATTCGGACTCTAGATCTCAGATTCGGCAACTGCAAATCTTAATCAGGAACAATCAGATTCATTACTGATAGTTTCTTAATCAGACAAGGGCTCCCTGACCATAAGATTTATTTTCAGCTGAAGGAATTCAAGTACATCTTCTCTCCCTTCCTTGAGAAGTAATTGCCTTAATTTTTCAAATGTCATCCTACCAGGACGCATTCCTTTCTCTATCATCTCTTCCATCAACACACAGGCCCTAGAAACATCAGCATTGTCGCACAGCCCCTTAATAAATGCAGAAAAGGTGTGCATGCTTGGAACAAATTGCTTGCGTTTCATATATTTCCACACCTTATGAGCCATCTTCAGCTCATTCCTCTCGCAAAACATCTTAATCATCATAGTGTACGTGTCTGCATCAGGATCACAAATTTTGAGCATCCTGCGGAAAACCTTAAAAGCATCATCAGTCTCACCTCGAGCAATCAAGCCACTCAGAATGATATTGCAAGTCCTTGCGTTGGGGGTCACCCCTTTCAATTGCATGTCATTTAGAACCCTATAGATATTTTTGAATTTATTTACCTTACAGAAAGCACTAATTAGAGAATTATATACAGCTACATCAGCCTCAACTCCATTTTTTTCCATCTCAAGGAATGTATCTATCGCATCTTCAATCCGATTTTCCAGCCCATATGTATGAACTAAAACACTATAAATGAAAGATGTTGGCCTGCAACCGCTGAACTCCATCTCCTTGACAATTGCAACGGCCTCGTCGACCCTGCCAGCCTTGCAAAGGATGTCAACCATGATTCCATAAGTCACAATATCAGCATTACATCCCACCTCAATCATTTCCCTGTAAACTTCCCTTGCCTTAGGCAGATTGGGAGCCCTTCCCCACCCCTCAATCAATATGCTGTAAGTTTTTGAATCAGGAACAAATTCATGTTTCTTACTATCAAAAATCTCCTGAGCTTTTCGCACATTTTTTGATTTACATAGAGCACTCAATAAGCCATTAAAAGCGGCCAGGTTAGAGGGCACGTCGAACTTGTTCATGATATTGAAAGTGTAAACAGCTTCCTCTACTTTTTGCGCCCTAGCATATTTTCGCATGATTATGCAAAAAGTCTCAATATTAAGCATTCCCTTGGTTTTCATCTTATTTACAAGATCCCACATAATCTGATATTGTCTTATCTTGGCAAGAGATTCAATCATGATGTGGTAGGATCTCGTGCTATGTTCATAATTATGTTGCTTCCCAGCCCATTCAAATAAACGATACGCAAGCATTCCAGCATTCTCAAATCTCTTAAGGGCATCGTCAAGCATCTCTGATGAAATTCTAATCCCACTTTGGTCAAGCTCTGTGTCAAGGCCCACTTTTGGGCAAGACATCATAATATTACAAAGCCTATTCAGCGGATCGAGTTTGTCTTCCATTGATTCTTTAGAACTATACATTCGGGTAACAATCACCTTTCTACCCCATAATTTTTTATGAAGTTGGCGTAGCATGGTCCTCCTGTGAAAAGCAGATCACACTTTTACAGTATCTGCAAAAGTAGAAAGGAATGAGTAACTCATCTGATCTTTTGGGTTATTGGTATGTCAAAGTGTAACATCATTCTTTTGTTCATTTTCAGATCGAAGCAATACAATCAAGCCTATACAATGTCAAGAGAACAAGAATAGAATTTCAACTTTTTACAACTCAAATATGGACCACCTGTTCGACTAAGGTATTTCGACGAGCAATGGGCAGTGGCAAACACCAGAAACTGAAATGGCCCTTTTTTCCCTCATTTGGCGCAGATTTGAGGGGAATGCTTACATTTTGAAAAGAAAAGAAAAATGTAAGCATTCCCCACAAGTGAGTAAGATTAGGCAATTTCTAAGAATTTTTGGCTTATCATACTTCCTGGTACATGAATGAGCATGCCATGCTCGAAAATCAAGTGAAGATTCTTTAGAGGAATAACATCAAAACAGTTTCTCACATCACTTAATACCCGAATTCTGATACAATTTAAAATGGGAAAGGTTGGAGCTGCTGGTGGAGCTTGTACAATGGGCTTGTTAGGTTGTACGGTGAAATTAGAGAGAGGGGTCTGCTGATTAGTTAACAATTTTTGTTTTAGCATTTGAGTCTACTTTAACTAGTTTCCCTAATTATTTAATTACCATTGTAAGTTTCCTTTATTATAGTTTAGTCCCTAGCTCCTAATTCAATATATGTATTGAGTTTTGCCCTTCCAGAGGCTTATGAATGAAAACCTTGTCTTTATTTTTACTTCAGTTTTCTTAGCTTAGCAGTAGAATTTTTCCTTTCTCCTTCAATTTTAGTATCTGTATCAGTGGTATCAGAGCAATCATCCTTGCTCTGTGGGTAGTCATCAATGGCGTTCCAAAACCCTCTTTATGGATCTAAGTTCACTGCCAAAACTCTTTACGAACTGTTTTACCTGCATTTCTTTCGCAGGATTTCAGCAGTGCAGCGTATCAAGGTAACAATCCCTATTATTATACTAATCTGTATGGGTATAGCAATATGGGATGTGAAAACTATTCTAGTGGGTACCAGCAGCATTACAATCAACCCTACTATGCGTATCAGCCATACGAGTTTTCCACTGTTGTTCCTAATTACTGGACAGTCGACGTGGTACCAGAAGGAACCACAGCTATGGGTTTCTTCTCCGGCAATAACATGGCCGCTTTCAACAGGAGTTCTGAGTATTCCCACCCTTCTTTGTCGTCTCAACAACAATTTCTACCTGTTAACACCATTGTTGATGTTTCTACTCCCGTCGATTTTTCGAGTGACCCAGAGATTTCGACTATTGTTGGTGGAGGCGATATTCCGACAAGGGTTCTAGTTCCGAGAATAGCAGACGACGAACAAAAATTAACTGTTTTTGGGATAACAGAGCCTTTGCGCGAGGAAAGTAGTTCTAAGGAAGTTAAGCTATTAAAGGATGAATCACTTTTACCCTCTAAGCTGCAGGGTAGGATCAATAAAGAGACAAACTGAGTTTCCTTCATTAGTATCAACACCTGTTGTGTGTGCGCAAAAGGTGTTTGATAAAATGCTGCCTTTTGACAAACTAGCTTCTCTTTCTAACGATCAACTGGAAAATGAAGCAGTCATAGAGGCATGTGTTTCAATTGGTCAAGTTAGAATAGAGGAGGCAAAAGAGAACGGTGAGGTGGTGGTAGAGATAAAGCTTTCAACTATTGAGGCTAAAGTTTTGGAACTGAATCCAACAAAGCATGAGGAATCGGAAATTGCTTTGACATTACATGATTCACATTCACAAGGTGCTCATCTGAACGAGGGAGATAAAGCAAAGAGTGTTGAGGAAGAGACTACTAATGTGGTGGACAACAAAGATAGCAGTCTGATTACCCATGTTCGTACAACTTTCGCTTCCATTGCGGTTGCTGAAAAATGTAACCACACCATAAGAAATCCTATCGCTACCTTGAAGAAGTATTTGTGTGAGAACAGTCTTGCCGAAGAATTGGAGTTAAATGTCACAGATAAGAAGAATGGTGAGTTGGTCGAAGAGGCTATTGAGTTTGCATATGCAACCCATGTTCCAGCTCATAACCAGCTGTTAGAGAATGTAGTTGCTGATCCTAGAAGCTTTGTAATTGGGCCTGATTGAAGCTACAAAAGTGAGAACTCCAAGTTCACTGGTTCTGAAATTGGTGTAGATCCGGGCTGGGATTCTGAAGTTGCTCAGGTACTTCGACTTTCAAAGGGAAAGGAACGAGTGAGGCAAGAAGCAGCTTCAAAGAGGAGTATAGTAGAAGCTGCGAAGCAAGAAAATGGAGGAAAATATACGACTTCCGAGGATGCAGCGGTTGCTAAAAATGTGAATGCTGCTACTTCTGAACCTAAAAACATGGCAATTTATCCAATGAAAGATGATCATTCCCTATTACAGTACACTCTTGCTAAAGTCGTTGCACTATGCCGTATTGACATCTTTGATGAAGTTCTAAAACTCTTATGGAAGGGGATGTGGCGTGCATTACTGGAAAATATTCCTGAACATGAATGGGGCATGGGTAAGATTGCTAGCACACTAGTGGGCAGTAGACAATACATTGATGATGGAAAGGGTATTTCACTTGAAACGAACAAGGCAACTCAGGAAGGTGACCAAGAAGGTGCTAAGCTGCTTGAACCTCTTAGAGTGCAAGTCCTAAAAGAAAATGGAGTAGGTGACCAAGAAGGTGCTAAGCTGCTTGCACAGTTGATTAGGAAGGACAAGTTTGTGTTTGTATTATTGTTGACAGTTACACTTACACCAATCCTTTTGGAGCCGGAAGCATTATCAAAGGTATCCAACTAAATTCCGGAAAGGCATTTGAGTATTATTACATGGTGGAAACTGAGTCTGGTCTTGGGCTGAGGAGGAAAAACTTTACAGCAATTTCACTTATGGTTGAAAATAGCCACAACTTGAGTGGTGTGGTATTTGAGATAAAATGGCTTTACTCTATTATGACTAACCACAACAAAATATCAGAGAAGGCTGGTAAGGTTTTTTGTTCAATGTCCAAG
Source organism: Nicotiana noctiflora (assembly GCA_032618575.1). Lineage (NCBI taxonomy): Eukaryota > Viridiplantae > Streptophyta > Magnoliopsida > Solanales > Solanaceae > Nicotiana > Nicotiana noctiflora. The sequence continues at coordinate 19,258 of JASVEL010014219.1, read as the reverse complement.
GCAATATTGGAGTTTGAGGAGTACCAGAATGATACTCTACCTATTAAATTTGTATCACACGTTGTAGGTGAGGGTGAATATTCATTATTGTTGGTTGAGTTGAAAGAGTTTTATAAACTTCAATTATCAATGCAATTTTTTATTGGAAGATATGGCAAAGATACTGTGTTATGTGCAATTTATATTCATGAGAGTGAGTCCTTTGTACCTCAATGGAATAATGAGGTATTACTTTTCAAGAAGGCAATTGAAGACATGTTCCATGTGGAAGTCAATTATTTTTAGCGATGGATCAATTGTGTATATGTGGAGTACCAAATGTCCAATGCATTTCTCTACCCCTTTTAGAGTAAATGCCATAGAACCCGGTCCGTTGGACAGGACTTTGATAATTACACATGGAAAAAGCTTAGTGAAATATAGAGAAGAATATACCATACCTCTAGATGATAATCAGTTGCATGCTACCATGGGGGTATTGCTTTTCCATAAAGGTGTAGATATTAAATATTACAATGTGCAGAATAGCCATGCTGGAGGAGGTGAGGAAGCTATAAATCTTAACCATGTGACCAAGAGGAATATAGATTATTGGCAATTGATGATGAATCAATCTACATGGAATGCATTGGAGGATGATGGGGTGACACCGTATGACCAAATGAAGTGTTTTGTTATTAATGTTTCTTCCTATTTCAACATATGGGCTTGGGAAAGTGTGGTCACTGATGGTGAGAATGTTGAGATGCAGATTCAAGCTCCCAAGGACATGAGTGACTATTAGAGCAGTAAGGCATATGAAGATTGATCCAAAAGGGATTCTTGAACAAATAGTTCGTGTATATGCATCCATTGGTTCTGCAAAGGCAAGAGCTCTCCTTGAGCATGACCTTGTTGTTGTTGGATTGCAAGTAGCTGGAGCTAGCAGGAAATGGGAGGTATATTTGGGGCTAAAACAAGCTATTCATGACACTTTTGAAACTAGTTCCAAATCAAGAGGAATAAACGACCATAAAGCTAAGGATTTTTTCAGGAAACAGTTGTTGGTCTTACTCAATTACAAAGATCGTTGGATGTCTCGTAAGCCACAAAAGAAAAAGAGTAAACCGACTGATTTCATGGGTTCAAGAGTACATAATGCTTGCATGAGGATGACACTCATTTATCTGGGAAGATATGAGTGCTTTGAGAATATATTTTTCCATCTCTTCGTCCTTGAGGACAAGGAAGTTCTTAACAGGGGAGAACTGATACGATTTAAAATGGAAAAGGTTGGAGCTACTGGTGGAGCTTGTACAATGGGCTTGTTAGGTTGTACAGTGAAATTAGAGAGAGGGTTCTGCTGATTAGTTAACAACTTTTGTTTTGAGCATTTAAGTCCACTTTAACTAGTTTACCTTATTATTTAATTACAATTGTAAGTTTCCTTTACTATAGTTTAGTCCCTAGCTCCTAACTCAATATATGTATTGAGTATTGCCCTTTCAGAGGCTTACGAATGAAAACCTTGTCTTTATTTTTTCTTTAGTTTTCTTAGTTTAGCAGTAGAATTTTTCTTTTATCCTTCAATTTTAGTATCTGTATCAAATTCTATACCAAAAACCTTCACCTTAATCTCAACAACTAGACTCTCTAGCTTATCATTTACAACATGTAAATTCAAGAAAACCCATTGAGACAACAGAAAGATCTATCAAATTTCCTTTCAAAAGAATTCAAGCAAATCAAATTTAACAGAACAAAAGCATTCATTCAAATTACAAAGACAGGTTGCAAGAACTGAATCAAAATTCATGTAAACCATCTAGAGAAATGGAGATACACACATGAATGCAACTTACCAATCAATTTTGCCGGAGAAAGAAGAAGCTATGAGTTCGCCAGAGGAAAGATGCAGGTAGGCTTTTAAACTATACCCCAAGCGTAAATTTTCATAATTTGAATATCCAATAACTTGTTAAAATAAAAATAAAAACTTTTACAAAATGAGCAGGCAGTGTTTTCTAATGAACTGATGAATTGGGAGAAGGGCTTACGTGTCTTATAGCGTCTCGTATCAATAAATATAAATTTTACTAAAATTATACTCCCGCATATCTAATTACTAGTAAGGTTAGCCTGGGCTTTGGCCGGGCCCAACCAAAGCTTGTTCCAACTACTGTTTTTTTACCATCTTACATAAACACAATTTATACCAAGGAATATGAATACAAGAGGGGTTGCTCTGATGGTAAGCAACCCCCACTTCCAACCGAGAGGTTGTGAGTTCGAGTCTCCTCAAGAGCAAGGTGGGAAGTTCTTGGAGGGAAGGATGCCGGGGGTCTATTTGGAAACAGCCTCTCTATCCTAAGGTAGGGGTAAGGTCTGCGTACACACTACCCTCCCCAGACCCCACTAAGTGGGATTATACTGGGTTGTTGTTGTTGTTGTTGTTGAATATGAATCGCATATCAAGTGAAGTTGCTCACATATAATTTTCTGGTAATGCCATCAGGCAAAACTAGAAAAAGGTAGAGATATGAACTTGCGAAAAGGACTGAACTGTTATTTGTTCTTTTATGTTAGCACGAAAACCAGAATGGTTTGTTGATCTTCCTGGGCTTCGCTGACATTAGGCAGTCCAACTGTTTACTGTGCCTAAATGAACCTTACAGTTATTACCAGATATTAGGAAAACAAGGACTAGTCAAGTAACCTGCTTTGTTCCAACTATAGAATGATAAGAACAGAAGAAAAATATTGCTATCTGATGTAACAATCAGAGACAACTGTTTTGCAGTTTGGAACACATTCACTTTCCTTTAAGAGCAAGTGAATCCAGCACATAGGAAAGGTTGTTAATGATCAAGATATCATAATAGGCAGAACCATATAACAACAAGAATATAGTAAACAATAAAACAAACTACAACAACAGTGAAATAATTTAGCCATTGACATAACTTTAGGAATCGACATTTGATGAAAACACTTGTAGATCATGAAGCACATTAGCGGCAAGTCTCACAATCAGCTCAATGTTATCTTGATACCAGCTAGGTGTAAAATTAGAAACTCTGTGGTCAGTAGGAAGATTGATTGTTCCTTAATGTTCTTCGTATATAGTAAGAAAAAACATTTAAACGAAATAATATTTGTGCCAAACCTTTTTATTAGTGAAAAATATAGTTTTCCTTGGTGTAATTATCTCCTAGGTAGAAGCTCCCGTGAAATTGCCAGAATAATCCACGTAAGTGCAAAGTGCAAAGTGGAAAGAAAGAAAGAAAGAAGAACTTTAGGGATGATACAACTTTACGAAGTGTAGATTAACAGAAGAATTATTTCCCAGCTGTCAAAAAGGATTACATGTGTTCATTTACAAAACAGGGGAATTATTTCGCAGAAGGTAATCTTCACATGAGATGGAGTAATAATTTTTCTCATATCTGTTTGAAAAGTGATCAAGAAGGTGTAAAATCCCACATTTCATGGTCTCTGGTTGTTCATTTATTTTGGATGTTTGTGCTCTTTGCAGCGCGTTGTCGATGCATTTGATTCAAGATTATTTGTAGTTATCTCATCCAATAAACATCAGTTCAATAAAGATATTCCCTGCTACAACGTTGACAGAATCTTTACCTTTAGTCGAAATACTTGTTACACCGGGCAGTCTACTTGTAGCCTTCTCCTAAATTAAAGTGGCTAAATTGCTCGACGCAAATAACTATGGTACTAACTGCTAACTGTAGAAAAATTCACATTTCAAAGCATCCAATCCATTTATCATAAACAATATTCCGTCATTTAAGATTGAGAAATAAACTACTCAAAGAAAAATCAAGATCTTGCTACAACTACAATACTCTAAAGAACACCTACTAACTAAAGAGAAACCACATACTGTTGACCTCCTGTTATTCTGTGGGATGAGAACATTTGGGATTGAGATATAATCTCATGTCGGGCTCCAAAAAATCAGCGATAAATTCCAGCTTATCCAACGATGATTTATCGACTTTCAAGCAAGCATAATGAATTCACCTTAACTGTAACTCTAATGAGGCAAATGAAAAACAGTGGTTCATTAATTTTTTCAAACCTCTAAACAATAGAGAAGACAGAAATATGTATAAGAAATTTAATAGAAATAGTAATTCATTGAAAAAGATTCGCATACGCCTACAAAACTTTAATAGAAATGCTAATTCATTGAACAATTTTGTCAAACACCTAAAGAACAAAAGCCATTGATATTCCTCAAGAGAAATACATATAAAGATAAATCAAAGAGATGGTAGAAGAGATACCTACCAGAAAATATGATTGAGGGAAGAAAACACGCTGTAGTATAAACTTGAAAACAAGAGGAGAGAGATGTTCTGGAGCGTTACTTTTCTTATTTGGAGATGGCGTTACTTCTCCAGGTTTGTTCGAGATTTAGCTGGTATGAGGTGCATGCTATTCGCAGTAATTTGGACTTTTATTAAGGAACGAATGATGGTAGGCTCGTCACTCGTGACTAGCACGGGCCCAATCTAAAAAATACTCCCTCCTTCCAAAATAACTCTGATACAAAATAAGTGTTAAGAATAGAATTCTATTTGGAGTGAATGTATATCTTGTGGATAGTTTTACTTTGTGACTAAGTCATATTTCACATATAAATAGAGGGGTCTTACCCATTGTAAATCATCCCAAAATTCAATAAAAATTTCTTCTCTCTTTCTCTGCAATATTGCTCTTGTTATTCTATTATTTTATTATTTAATAACACGTTATCAGCACGAGACTCTACCGTCTCAAGAAGCTCTTTCAGAAGATTAAGGTAATTTTTCTCCTCTTTTTAATTATGACTGACATTATGAAAAGAAAGTTCGTTGCCCTTGAAATTTCGGGCAAGAACTATATGACATGGGTGTTGGATGCTGAAATCCACTTAGATGCAATGGGTCTTGGAGACGCCACTAAAGACAGAAATAAAGTATCCACCCAAGACTGTGCTAATGCCTTGATTTTCTTGCGTCATCACCTTGATGAAGGGTTGAAAATTGAATATCTCACAGTCAAAGATCCACTTATTTTGTGGAATGGCTTAAAGGAAAGATATGACAACTTAAAGTTGGTCACCCTTCCACAAGCACGATATGATTGGGCTCATCTGAGGCTCCAAGACTTTAAGTCTGTTTCTGAATATAATTCTGCGATGTTCATAATTACTTCTAAATTGAAACTCTGTGGAGATACTATTAGTGATTATGATATGCTTGAAAAAACGTTTACAACGTTCCATGCCTCCAATATGGTTCTGCAACAGCAGTACAGAGAGAAAGGTTTTAAGAAGTACTCTGAGCTGTTTTCTCTTCTTCTTGTGGCTGACCGAAACAATGACTTGCTCATGAGAAATCATGAAAATCGACCCACTGGGACTACACCATTGCCTGAAGCGGATGTGGTATATTCCCATTATGCTAAGCGTGAAAAAGGTCGTGACTCTATTCGCATGTCATTTACGTATTTGACCCGACAATAGTAGAAATCATACTGGAGCTTAAACCATTGAAAGTTTGTAAGTTATTATAATTAGGCCTTGACATTCTACTGAAGGAAGAAATAGTATTTATTTGGTAATTAACTTAGCGTAGGACAAATTATATTCAGTTTCTATTTAGTTACTATTAAACTTTTGATGAGTTGAATTAGGCCAGTATTGGAACTTTCCATTTTAAAGGGTTTCGCTTAAATATGTCTATTTCGTTAAAATAACTGTTTGGTCATCAGAGAACAAAGTTTTCATTATTTACCAGTAGTATCAAATTTAATTATTTTTGTTCTCCACCCAAAAGGAGTATAATTAAAGGCTAGTACTATATTATTATTAACACATAAAATTAGTACATAGTCCGATTGTAGTTCAGAGAAAAAAAAATTATGCTGCACTTTTAATATTTGTGTTCAAGCAAATTATCTTTAAGCCTAGTTTATTTCTCTGAAAATATTAATGTTTATTCGTATATTTCTTTTGTATGTCAAACTAGGGGAAGCAAATATGAATGTCCCTCAAAGCAAACTTGAATCAAATTTCAATTGTGAAACTATTTGTTTAGTTGATTCATGTACAACACATACAATACTCAAAGAGAAGAAATATTTATCTCATTTAAGTAAATGTAAGGCAGATGTTACTACAATTTCTGGTAGTAGTAAATTAATTGAAGGCTCTGGAAGAGCTACTTTAACTCTGCCTAAGGGAACAATACTTATCATAGAGAATGCAATGTTCTCCTCCAAGTCCAAGAGGAACTTGTTGAGTTTTAAAGATATCCGTCGAAATGGATATCATATTGAGACAATAGATGAGAATAATCTTGAATATCTCATCATTACCAAAAATGTCTCCGGCCAGAAAAGGGCTATTGAGAAGTTCCCATCTTTGTCTTGTGGCCTGTATTGGACAAGAATTAGTGCAATTGAGGCACATTCTATTGTAAACCAAAAGGTTACCGATTCCAATACTTTTGTACTTTGGCATGATCGATTGGGACACCCTGGATCAATTATGATGAGACGAATCATAGAAAACTCAAATGGGCATCCATTAAAGAATTTAAAGATTCTTTTAAATAATGAATTTTCCTGCACTTATTGTTATCAAGGCAAGTCAATTATTAGACCATCACCAGCAAAGGTTGGAATTGAGTCCCCTGCGTTTTTGGAACGTATACAAGGGGACATTTGTGGACCTATTCACCCACCTAGTGGGTCGTTCCGATATTTTATGGTCTTGATAGACGCATCTTCTAGATGGTCCCATGTGTGCCTATTATCATCTCGCAACCTCGCGTTTGCAAAATTAATGGCACAAATAATTCAATTACGGGCACAATTTCCTGATAATCCAATTAAGTCTATTAGACTTGATAATGCTGCTTAGTTTTCATCCCAAGCATTTAATGATTATTGCTTATCAATTGGGATAAAAGTGGAACATCCCGTAGCTCATGTTCACACTCAAAATGGTCTTGCAGAGTCTTTAATTAAACGTCTGCAATTGATAGCAAGACCGTTACTCATGAAAACGAGGTTGCCCACTTCTGTTTGGGGTCATGCCATTTTGCATGCAGCAATGCTAGTTCGTCTCAGACCGACAAACTATCATAAATATTTCCCGTTGCAATTAGTTTTGGGTCATGAACCTAATATATCCCATTTAAGAACTTTTGGATGCGCGGTATATGTGCCTGTAGCACCGCCATATCGCACCAAAATGGGTCCGCAAAGAAGGTTAGGAATATATGTTGGGTTTGAATCGCCCTCCATTATTCGTTACCTCGAGCCATTAACGGGAGATTTGTTTACTGCACGATTTGCAGACTGTCGATTCGATGAGACACTTTTCCCAAAATTAGGGGAGAAGTTGGTGAAACCAAACGGAAAATTTTGTGGAAAAATCCATCATTATCTCATCTTGATCCACGTGCCTCTATTTGTCAAAAAGAGGTACAAAGATTATTCATTTGCAGAGAATACCAAACCAAATGCCCGATGCATTTACGGATATGAAAAGGATAACAAAATCACATATCCCTGCGGAGAATGTTCCAATCCGTATTGATGTCCCTATTGGACAATCTTCTAGTGTCATAGCTAATGAGTCAAAAGCACGCCTGAAACGTGACAGACCATTAGGTTCCAAAGATCGAAATCCTAGAAAAAGGAAAATAAATGATCAAAATGACACTATGAAAGAATCTCATGAAGAAATCCACGACTTAATAAATTCTGAGATTCATGAGGAATTCACTGAGCCCGAGACTCAAGAAAATAAGGAACTATCAATAAATCCAATCGATATTGAGACAAATTTGAATCGAGTGGATATAGTGGTGGATTATGTCTTTGCAAATAATGTTGCATCCTGCATTATGCAAGAAAGTGAGGATCTTGAACCTCAATCTGTTGGTGAATGTCGATAAAGACTTGATTGGCCAAAATGGCAAGAAGCAATCCAATCAGAATTGAATTTACTTGCAAAACGTGAAGTTTTTGGGCCTGTAGTCCAAACACCTAATGGTGTTAAGCCCGTTGGCTATAAATGGGTCTTTGTACGCAAGAGAAATGAGAAAAACGAGGTACAAAGATATAAGGCACGCCTTGTTGCACAAGGATTTTCACAAAGGCCTGGTGTTGATTATGAAGAGACATATTCACCCGTTATGGATGCTATAACATTCCGTTATCTCATTAGTTTTGCTGTCCATGAAAAACTTGACATGCATTTAATGGATGTGGTTACTGCCTACCTTTACGACTCACTTGATAATGAGATATACATGAAAATTCCCGAGGGCTTCAAAATGCCTAATAATTCAAAATCCCGGGAAATATTTTCAATCAAATTGTAAATATCTTTGTATGGTCTAAAGCAATCAGGACGAATGTGGTATAATCGTCTTAGTGAGTATTTATTAAAGGAAGGCTATATAAATGATGCCATTTGCCCATGTGTTTTCATAAAGAAAACAATATTGGAATTTGTTGTACTTGTCGTATATGTTGATGACATAAACCTTATTGGAACTCCTATCGAACTCCAAAAGACAATTGATTCGTTCAAGTGATAATATGGCTGATTTGTTCACAAAATCTCTACCAACGTCAACCTTCAAAAAGCTAGTGTACAAGATCGGGATGCGAATGCTTAAGGATGTGAATTGATGCTCTCATCAGGGGGGAATAATGCGCGTTGCACTCTTTTTCCCTTACAAGGTTTTGTCCCACTGGGTTTTCCTTGCGAGGTTTTTAACGAGGCAACCAAAAAGCGTATTATTAGATATGTGTACTCTTTTTCCTTTTCTAGATTTTTTTCCCATTGGGTTTTATTTTAGTTAAGGTTTTAATGAGGCACATTACTTATTGAGTAGACATTCAAGGGGGTGTTAAGAATAAAATTCTATTTGGAGTGAATGTATATCTTGTGGAGAGTTTTACTTTGTGACTAAGTCATATTTCACATATAAATAGAGGGGTCTTACCCCATTGTAAATCATCCCAAAATTCAATAAGAATTTCCTCTCTCTTTCTCTGCAATATTGCTCTTGTTATTCTATTATTTTATTATTTCATAACAATAAGTGATTTTTTTTTATGTTTTCACACATATTAAGAAAGTTACCTTTTAGCATTAATTAGTAATAGAATTGACCATTTTAACCTTACTATCTCACATAAACACTCCTAACATATATTCCAATATTATTTACTCCAACGACAATATAGAAAAAAATTATTAAGTCATTCTTGAAATCCGAAAAAATCACTTATTTTGGACCACAAAAAAAAGCCAAAAAATTGCTTATTTTGGACCAGAAGAGTACAATATGTTACACGTTTCTTCATAAAAAAAAGTTGCTTTTTATATGATTAATTTGTGATATTCCTAGGTTAGTTTTTTGGGTATTCGATAATATACTCATTTTCAGATCTAATTTAGTTAAAATAGATCTACTTTAGTTACAAGCTTTATAGGCAAAGAAGTGCATGTTGACTATTTGTGCTTGAGCTAAGGCATAATATCTTCCGGTCCTCCGAAGAGAAAATATTTGAAATTTTGAGATAAAGATTTATGTATGACACTTTGTATATAGTTATACCAGTATGCCATATAATTATTGGGAGAACTATTTATACATAACTATTTACTCTTGTCTACCTATTTGTTTTTTTACCCACAAACAAATTATATTTTCTATCCATAGTAATTTTTATGGAGAATTTTCTCTTTCATCTCCAATTTTTTTTTTTATTTCTTGTTTTTTTCTTTCTTTTCTCCTTTTCTTTTTTCTCGTCTTCTTCTTATTTTTTTATTTTTTTCTTTTCTAATTTCATTTAACTTCTATGTTTTTATATTCTTTTCTCTTCATTGTCTAATTTTTGTTCACCTTTTTTTTCTAAATATAACAAGTATAATATATGTTTTGTCTTTTTATTCATTTTTAAAATTCAATTACTGCTAAATTAAAATAATAGCAGTTGTCACTTGATCTAATTCACTAAATATCACATTGACTGTTGCCGAGCACAATAAATTACATAATAAGATTCAATCAACACACTTTTGTTCGGTGATATGAGGCCATGAGTAGCTTCACTCAGGTATTATGACTTGTAGGTGTGGTCGGAATTGAACTTTGGAAAGTTTGGAGTTAATTTGGAAAGAAAATTCTCACTTCGGAAGCTTTAAGTTGGAAAATTAACTAAGGTGTGATTTTGATTAAACGACATCAGGATTAGGATTTGAAGGTTCCATCAGGTTCATATGATAAGTTTGTACTTGGGTGTATGTTCGGATCGGGTTTTAGATGATTGAGAGTGTTTCGGCGCCTATTGTGGAAGTTAGCATTTTGGAAGAATTTCATAACTTTGGGTTGGAGTGCATTTCAATGTCATCGATGTCCGTTTGAGATTTCGAGTCTGAGAATAGCTCTATATGGTGATTCTGGTATTAGAAGCTCGTCCGAGAGTAAGAAATTTGAAAGGCTTTGAGAAGTTTGATCAAGAGTGGACTTTTTGATATCATGGTCGGATTCCAGTTTTGGAAGTTGGAGTAGGTCCTTAATGTCGAATACGACTTGTGTGCAAGATTTGAGGTCAATCGGACGTGATTTGATAGGTTTCGACATCGAATGAAGAAGTTTGAAGTTTAAAGTTTAAAGTTCATAAAGCTTGAATTGGTGTGTGATTGATGATATCAGCATTGTTTGGAGTGATTTAAGGCTCCGGGCAGGTATGTGTAATGTTTTGGAACTAGTTGATATAATTAGATAGGGTCCCGGGAGCCTCGGGTGAATTTCGGGTGGTTAATGGATCGAATTTGGAATTTGAGATAAGCCAAGGTTGTTGATATCTGGTGTAATCACACCTACGTGGAAAAGGCCGCAGGTGCGAGCCCGCATATGCGGGTATGGGTCGTAGAAGTGACATTTGGACGGAGTTGGGATGGCCGTAGATGCGAGGGTAATTCCGCATCTGCAAGCCCGCAGATGTGAGGTGAGCTCCGCAAGTGCGAAATACGGGAGGGACAGCTGGGTCGTAGAAGCAGAAGGGCATTCGCAAGTGCGATAGCGCACAAGCGCATGGGTGACCACAAAAGAGGATTTCACTAGCTTTGATGGAACTACGCCTACGATGGACTTTCCGTAGGTGCGAAGCCGCAGGTGCGATTGGTATACCGCAGGTGCAGAAGGACGTCTGGGTAGATTGTTTTAAAAAGACGGGATTTGGCTCATTTATCTTCCATTTCTCACTTGGAGGGGCTATTTCAAGGTGGGATTTTCATCGAGCAACACAAGGTAAGTGATCCCCATAAATTATGAGTTAAATAATAGTTCTTATAAGGATTTAAATATGGAAATTAACAGAAATTGCGGGGGTTTGGTAGAAAACCTAGAATTTGCTATTTTGGATTTTGATCACGAATCTAGGCATGGAATTGAAAATAAATTATATATTTGCGTTCGTGGGGTCATGGGTAAAGTTTATCTTCGAAAAATTTTAGAATTCGGGCATGTGGTCCCAATGGTGATTTTATCAACTTTTCACGTGGAGTTGAGAATTGTTGTAAATAGGATTATAATGAGTATTTGAGTATATATTTATGGTTTTGCACAATTATTTACTAGTTTGGAGCGTTGGTCTCGGTTTGAGTCGTCAAAAAGGCTTGGGAGTCGGTTATGGAACTTCGTAGCAAGGTAAGTCTCCTTTCTAACCTCGTAAGAGGGAATTAACCATGTAGGTGAACTAAATCAATATGTACTTCTATTTGTGGGGGCCAACATATGCATGAAGTGACAAGATATCATACATAGCTACTATGTATGCCTATGTCCGAGTAGTGTTAGGCTTACATCATGTCTTGTTGTTACCGCTATTTGATTTATGATAATTGTTTGTCTTGAGAAGAAGCAAAATAGAGGTTGCGTAACAATTGTCTTGAAAAGAATTGAAATTGAAGAGTTCTAGATTTTAAGGTTTCATTTGAACTTCATATATTCGAAAGGAATTGAGAATATTTATAATAACTTATGAAATCTATGTGTAAGCTGCATCACAATTATATTGCGAGAGCGGGTAAATTTCTACTACTTCTAAGGGAGCGGGCCATTCGCCTCGGCGGATTAAATAGATGCATCTATGGTTTATGTCGTTCGACCCTCGATATTGCACAATTTATATTTATATATTGGTTCGTGTCGTTCGACCCTCGACGATGCACAATTTCAATATTTATGTGGGATCGGGTCGTATAACCTTGACATGACTTGTGCATGCTTGAATTGATTGTTTTGGAATTTATAATAAATGATATAGCCTTATTGGCCTGAGATAAATTGTTAAATAATGAGAAATACATCTGGGTATTTCATAATTATAAACGACTTGCTTATTTACTTCTAAAAGATAGTCATACAGACGTTTTATATAATTCATGTTTAAATCATATCATTGGTATTTTATTTATAGCCCATTGTAAGGTCAGACTCGACCCCTCGTCACTACTTCTTCAATGTTAGATGGGATACTTACTGGGTACGCATTATTTTCGTACTCAAACAACACTTGTTGCACATTTTGTTGAACGGGAATATGTATGTCTAGTGGCCTCGTGGGCACAACGGCGTGGTTAATATGAGAACTTACATGAGTTGCATCTTATGTTATGACCCGCAACCAGCAGAGTCACCTTCAGAGTATTTATGTTTATTTATGTTTTTCTCTCATTTCCAATGTTGTATTCACGACGGATGATGTATTTTATTTACTTTTTTCTAATTGATACCCATGCACTTGTGACACCAGATTCTGGGGTGATTATTGGTTATTCGGTATTGAAATTTTTAAAAGTGCTACTGTCATTTACTTTCCATCTTATATTATTTAATTGGAGGAAAAACTATGATTTCAGAAATATTAAAATGGGACCCGAAGTAATTATTTATTGTTGGCTTACCTGACAGCGGTGTCCGGCGCCATCACGATCTTTAATAGATTTCAGGTCGTGACATCTACGGTCCTCTTACTCACATATGCGACCTTGCATCTTCACGTCCGCTCTACGCCGATCTGATACGCCAACACTAGAACTGCCAACCTCCACCAAAATGATTTGAAACCCATTTGAAGCACATCTGAGACCCCTTGGAACCCCATCCAATCACAGCAATACCTTATCCAAACTTGTATAATACAACGACTAACATCAATATCACGAATCGACAGTTGAAACACAAGTTGACCTTCTCATAAGTTTATCAATTTCCAAACTTCCAACCACGCATCTGATTCAAGCCTAACCAATTCGAATCATTCAAAATTTTCACACAAGTCCCAAGTGGAAAAACAAAATTCAACTTTCCGAACAACAATTCAAATCTGATAACTTCGAAGTCAATCCCCGGTCAAACTTAGGAACTCTTTATACCTTCAAATTGATAACATTCGGCAAATAGCGCAAAACATCATAGGAACCTGTAAATCAAATTCTAAACATATGCCGAAGTACAAAATGACCGTAAGAACCTCTTGGAACTCTCAAATCACAAATCGGGGATTGTTTACATAAAATTCCAACCTTGATTAACTCTTACAACCTAACCTTCCAAAATGAGACTAAGTATCCCAAATCCCTCTCAAACCTTCCCGAACCAAACCAAGCATTCACACAAGTAAAAAAATAACAAACAAACATATGAGAAGCATCAAATAGGGTAACAATACTCAAATACACAAAAGAACCGGTCGGGTCGTTATAGAGGAGAATTTTCTCTTACAATGGTAGACAAGATGCTTACCTCTACCCCGCAACAACTTTAGCCTTCAAAATAGCTATCTCTCTCATATCCACCTTCAAATGACTCGAATATAGTCAAGTAGTATTCAAATGAGTCAAACAAGGCTATAGGAATTAATTCCCAAAAAATAAAACTTTAATCATTAATCAATTCCGAAAAAGTAAACAAAAGTCAACCCGGACCCACATGGTCAAAATTGAGTTAAGGGTGGATCCCAACTACCCATAACCCCTCAAGTCAAATTATGATTAGATTCAAAGTTGAGTCTAAATCAACTCTCAAATCCCCAAAATACACCCCTTAAGTTGTACGCCAAAATTTTATATTCTTTAAGTTTCAATAATCCATGCATATTCTTTAAATATAACCAAAAATAAGTATAAATAACTTACCGTTTAGTATTTTAAGAAAATCTCCTTGAAAAATTATACCTCTCCAAGTTTAGAGTTCAAAATATGAGAGAATGAGTAAAAATCCTGAAATCCCCACTTAAATATACTGTCCAAGGGTACCCTTCGTGAACGTAGCCAAAGGCTCGCATTCGCGAAGCACATATCAGCCTCATCAAAAAAGCATCCTTCACTATCTCGATGCCCTTATTTACCCAACATCAGATGTCGAAAATGTGAAAAATCTTTGCAAATATGACTAATTAATCACAAATACGATTGCGGTCGTGATCCTACACATTAAAAAATGCAACTATGTCTTTGCAATTGTGAATCATAACATTGCAAAGTACGATATTGCCTCAGCTCCTCCTATCTTGCAAATGCGAGGCGGCATTCGCTAATGCGGCCTTGCATTTGCGAACATGTTTTCGCAAATGTGATCATAGTAGCACCAGCAATGAATAACTTACCAAAGTTATCCGAAACCATCCTGAAACGCAACCGAGCCCCTCGAGACCCCATCCAATCATCCCAACAATTCTATATATCTAACATATATTTCCTCGAAGGCTCAAAACACCAAAAATAACATTAAAGATAAGAATCAAATATCAAAATAAAATTTTGAAGTTCATAAGTACAAACTCTCCCGCTTTCAACTCTAAGCAGCCGAAACGGCCTCATGACACCCGGAACCAAACTAAACATACTTACAAATCCAAAATTATCATAAGAACCTACCAGAATCGTCAAATATTGATCCAATATCGTTTAGCAAGGATGTTTACCGTGGGTCAACTCCAAATATGAAGACTTTAGAATTAGAATTTTTTTTCCTAAACACATATGAACTTCCCGAAAATCAAAATGAATCATGCGCACGAGTCATAAAATACCAAATAAAGCTATTCAAGACTCAGATCACAAAACGTCCAGTCGTGTCATTACATAGATATTAGAACATAGATATTGGATTATTTAACATTTGGTAATTTTGACTAATTATGAATTTCAATCTTTTATTTAACAAAGTTATATTTGAAGTTCATAAGTTCAATCTTTCCAACTTTCAACTATATGCCGTTGTAACGCCCTAAAGGTCACCCGTAATCTAAACTAACATACATACAAGTCCAAAATCATTATACGAACTTTACCAGAATCGTCAAAACATTGGTCCAATATCATTTGTCAAGAATGTTGGTGTGACAAACCGCCCCGTCGTCACGTGAGTTACGCCTTGTTTCCCCCATATTATGTCCCTCTATAATTTAATAGCAGTGTTTGAGTTGGTCGGATAGAGTTGAATTGGTTTTAGTTGGAAATGAGGCACTTAGCCTCCTAGAAGGAAGTTTGTATTGAAAAAATCAACTGGAAGTTGACTATATAGTTAGAGGCTCGGATATGAGTTTCGGTGGTTCAGATATCTTTGGGGGATGATTTTTGACTTAGGAGTGTGATCGAAATTGAATTCGGAGGTCTGGTGTAGAAAAAAGCTTGAATTGGCGAAGTTTGAATTTTTACGGATTCCGGTTGGTAGGTGAGATTTTGATCCGAGGGTCGGAATGGAATTTTGAGAGTTGTAGTAGCTTCTTTAGGTGATTTTCGATATGTCTGCAAATTTTCAGGTCATTCGGACGCTGTTTGGTCTGGTTTTTGGTTGAATGCGCATTTCGGAAGTTTTGATGAAAACTAGGCTTGGATCCGATGTGTTTTAATGGTTTTAGCGTTGTTTCGTATTTTGAGGATTGGAACAAGTTTGAATAAGGTTTTTGGAGGTGTTGGTGCTTTTGGTTGAGGTCCCGGGGACCTCGGGGTGATTTTGTGTGATTAATCGGAAGTTGGAAACGTTACAACTTGAACTTTCACCCTTCTGGTATTTCCGCATCTGCGGGAAATGAGCCGCTTAAGCGGTTCCGTAGATATGGTGGGGGACCGTAGAAGTGTACAGGTGAGGCCCAGGGGTTTTTCGCATAAGCGGACGGGAGGTCGCTTTTACGGGGCCGCATAAACGGTTAAAAGACCGCAGAAGCGGTTTAATAGAGACCGCATAAGAGGAATGTTGGGTCACAGAAGTGGTCCCATGTGCTTTTAAGTTAGACCGCATAAGCGGTGAATTAGCCGCATAAAAGGGACCGCAGGTGCGGTCAGGAGACCGTAGAAGCGGAAATCGGACCAGTGTTATTGTGAACAATATTCACAAACTTGGAAGGGAAGAAAACATTTTAGTCTTCGAGCAAAGCGGGTTTTTGGGCAAATTTGAAGGGGTTTCATCAATTATGTATATTGGACTCGAACTTTATTATCACGGAGTTAAAACATGAATTTATCACAGAAGTTCGAAGAATTAGAAGGTAAAAATGGAAGTTATGGCTTGAAACCTAAGAGGGTTTAAATTGATGATTTGAGGGGTCAAATGGACTCTGATTCTTATGTATTTTATATGTACGGACTCGTGGCGAGACGAGGATTCCGAAGATGTGAATTTCATAATTTTTTGAGAAGTGGGCTCGGAGCTCGGATTTTGCCAACTTCGTATTTTGGGGTGTTTTTCGAGTTATTTCAATTGGATTATGTCCCATTAGCTTATTATAACCTATTCCTTATGCTTTTGGTCAGATTCTGCACTCGAGAAGGTCGATTTGCGAGGAAAGCGCAAGGCGAGCTAAGATTTTGGTCGGTTTGAGGTGAGTAATGGTTATGAATTATATACTGAGGGTATGAATCCCCGTATTTGCACTATGCGGTGCTATGTTGAGATGAAATATGCACTGTATGATGAGCGTGGTAATATTACTGCTAGGAATTCGCACTTGGTCCATCCCGATTGATGACTTACTGTAATTTTTAACTGAGACTGAGCTTATATCCGTATATTTTGGGCTAGTTGCCATGTTTGGGGCCTTGTGTCGATTTGTAGAGCCCTTTGGGAGCTTTTTGAGCTAATTGACCTCATTTTACCTGTTAAACACATACTCTCAGTCAGGTCAACATAAAATGAACCAGTCTTAGTAATTTGCACTCTAAATGAGAAATACATAGGTTTGAATACCCTATCCTAGCTGAGTGGCCCCGAGAGGCCAAGTCTATATTGAGTGAGAGGGGTCAAGGACCCAATAGTGAGGGTATTATATACTGATCGGGCTGCACGCCGCAGCAGTATATACATATACATGTATTGGATCAGACTGCATTCAGCAGTAGTATATTATATATATGGATAGGACTGCACGCCGTAGTGATATATTATATGGATCGGACTGCACGCCGCAATGATATATTATATGGATTGGACTGCACATCGCATTATTATAGCGATTGGGCTGAAGGAGCCCCCCTGGAGTTTGCACACACCCTAGTGAGCGCAGTCGACTATGTTTATTATATCGGGATGTGCGCCAAAGTATTATATTATATTGGATCTGGCTGCACACATCAACAGTATTAGGTGTGGATCAGGCTCCACGCCACAACACTGTTAGTAAATTGTCGGATAGTTAGAGGATTTTTACCAGTTTTCCCTGCTTAGCACATATTTACTGCCTTACTGTTGATTATAGAAATATGTAGTGTTCTTAGAGGATTTCTTATTTTCAATTGTTATTTATTGTTATTACTCACTGAGTTGGAGCACTCACTTTACTCCTTGCACCCTGTATGCAGATACAGGGATCCTGGAGGTTTAGCGGAGATTATTTGTTGTTGCCCAGTTCAGTATCTGAGTCATCGAGGTAGCTGTTGGCCTCCACATGACTTGATTTCTCCTCTTATCTTCCCTTTACTTCCGTATCTAGATTTCCTTTGTATAGGATATTGATCAGTTGTATCTAGAGGCTCTGACTTGCAATGACATATCTATTATGGGCTGATATTAGTATTATTGTTGTTCTCACACTGTTCCTATTATTATCAAAATGAGAGTTTATGCTTAAATAGGTATTTTAAGTTAATGATTGGATTGGAAATGTTCAAATGGCCGGGCTTACCTAACAATGTGTTGGGCGCTATCACGATCGGGGTTTGGGTCGTAACAAGTTGGTATCAGAGCCTAGGTTACCAAGTCTCGCAAGTTATTATCCGGTTTAGCAGAGTATCATGGATCGGTACGGAAACGTCTGTACTTATCCTGAGGAGGTTGTAGAACCTTTAGGAAAAACTTCATATTCTTGAAATTTTTCTCGTGCGACTTTGTTGATTCGAAAACTAAACTTCTGTATTCTATTCTATCGTAGATGACGAGAACATGTACTTCTGGATGTGGCAGACGACCACCATTGCCACCCACTAGAGGCCGAGGATGCACCCGTGGTCGTGGTCGAGGCAGAGTAGCAGGGGCAGCGCCAATTGACCCACCAGTTGCCCCCACTCAGGATCAGCCTCCAGCTGTAGAGATTCCAGCAGCACATGCTTAGGCACCAACTGTGCCTATTGTGATTCCGAGTCTTCAGGAGGCCCTAGCTCAGATTTTATCGGTTTGCACTGGCCTGGCTAAGGCAGTCTCGGCCTCTACTGCTGCAACTACATCTTAGACCGGGGGTGGTCATCAAACCCCTACAACTCGCACTCCTGAGCAGGTAGTGCAGGGTTTGCAGACACTAGAGGCACCACCAGTTCAGCAAGTCGCCCCAGTTCAGCCAGTTGCCCAGTTCAGCCAGTTGTTCTGGTTCAGGATGATGGGGTGCCAGTGATGCCAGATGTCAAGCAGCAGCATCTTGAGAGGTTCAGCATGCTTTCACCTTCTACTTTTAGTGGTATTCCAGGCGAGGATGGCTAAAGGTTTCTCGACAAGTGTCGACGTATGCTTCGGACAACATGGATCTTAGAGGCAAGCGGGGTATCATTTACCACCTTTCAGTTCTCGGGAGTAGCCTTTACATGGTAGGAGGCATATGAGCGTCGTAGGCCGGCAGGTGCAGTACCCGTTGTCATTGAAGGAGTTCTCCACTATCTTTATGGAGAAGTGGGTACCACGGTCGCAGAGGGAGGAGCTGCATAGGCAGTTTTAGTGGCTCTATTAGGGAGATATGTCTGTGATACAGT
>JASVEL010014218.1:0-80167 GCA_032618575.1 Nicotiana noctiflora | reverse complement strand
TTCCGGTGCAAAACTCTTCGAATCTCGCGTAATGACTTATTAAAAATAGTGGACAGTTTCAAGACTTTCCACTCTTTGGATCATTAGAAAGTTTTCCGATATTTTCATTTCTCAACTTTTCCTGATAGAACTGCAATTTTTCACGTTGACCTCGTGATCTTACCGTTGTATTTTTAGTATAAAAAACCTCAAAAACGGCTAAGGGTAATCGCCGCCGGGGAGCAGAAGAGGGTGAGGCCACCCCTAGAGTCTCCCGGCCGTCAAAGGATGGCAAGAAGGTTCGCAAACCCCTCGTCCCATTATCTGTGGACAATCTCCTCCCTCATGAACTATATGTTCGGAGGTATTTCCCGACGAAAGTGAACAACCCTGTATGGGAGAGTTCTACTTACACCGAACCTCTCTTAAATGACCTCTGGGCGTCTTGCCGGATTTCGGAGGCGGCCGTTATGCAGGCGGCTGGAAGGGACTTAGCCAATGTCCATAGGCCGGGATTCTGCATCTTTTATGTATATCCTTTCATAATAGGGTGCAAACTCCCTATCTACCCATTGGCGGAGGAGCTGTGTTGGTTCTACAACGTATGCCCGGCTCAGCTTACTCTATATACGTGGAAGATATGTCGGATACTGACGACATATGCCGAGAGAGCCGGCTTGGACGTCACCGTATACCACATGTTGCAGCTGTTCATCCTTGGCTTCATAATAGGGAAAATACTTCAGCTAAAAAATCGAGGGACAAAAGGCCTAGTCGTCGAGGCGGACGATAAGCCTAACCGTCAATTTTGGCTGAAGTACTTTTTCGTCCGCACTTCGGACTTGGTATCGGATCCGGCCGGATTTCTTGAGGCATGGAACAACAACCGTAAGTATCATTCCTTGTGTTTAGTGTCTTTATATCTGTTCGACTTTTCGTCATCTTAAGATATTTATATTTATCATATATTTTTTGTGTGGATGCAGCGAGGGCGCGCACGCCCCAATCCGTGCCGGACATAAAAGTATGGGTGGGGTGGTTGATCCCCTTCGCTGAGGAGTGTAGGACGTGGGTCGCCTTTACTACCATATACGGCCTTCCATGTATGGAGGTTATTTTGATTTGGCAAATCTTGTCTTCCATTTGGACATCGTCGGTGTTATATCTGACATACTTATTCATTTATGTTTGGCAGCTCGGAATATGCTGCGGAGATGAATACGCCGTGCCGCCAATTCCTCCTCGTCGGATTCTGGGCTTATATTTCTCGGGCGGGAGGGTCTCCCTGAGGTTGTTCAGCCTAAGGATGATCGAGCGGACATGGGAGTGTCTGGTGACGATATTGCTGACACTGCCCGTTCGGAGGGTGACGCTATAATTCGGGAGTTAGTCTTTGCTGACGTTCTCGGGACTTTTCGTCCTGCAACCGACCCGGTGATTGACCCGGCATTCGTAGCGGATGTTGCGCCTTCACCTTTTCATATTGAAGAGGGCGCTCCATCGGACGATGAACCGTTGGAGCGGAAGAGGCGTAGGCTACTCCTTGGAAAAGGGTTGGCCGTAGAATAGAGGGAGGTGGTTACTCGCCGCCCTGAGTCGAGACCGGTCTTCATGACTGACACCATCCGGTCGGAGAGGGCGACCCTCTTGAGGGCAGCCGTGAAAAACGTCGCTCCTCCGTGTGTCGAGGATGATAGTACGCCGCCTGTCGTCGGTGGAGCTGTAGACGAGGAGGAGGTTGCTGTGAGGCTGCCCCTGAACCTGTGGACGTGCCGTAGCAGGAATATGCTGAGCCGGCCCCTGAACCTGTGGACGTGCCGCAACAGGAATATGCCCGGGTAGACATGGTAGTGATGGGTCCTAACCGCCGGATTATGATCCCCACGGGGTACAACTTGTTGCTGGAGAGCGAGCAGGCAGCAGCGAACATGTCCGTGCTGTGCGGGGCTACCGAGGCTGAGTCTCTGAAGCCTATAAGCGATAGAGACCTGTCTCGTCGAGTTGATGGTGCCGCTTTACAGGTATGATTCGGTCGTTACTTCGTATTATTTTCTTTTGAATTCTAAGGTTTTTTTACCATTTTGACTTGTCTTCTCTTTTCTCTCTTTTTTTACAGACCCTCATCGTGGAGGTGGAGCGAAGCCGGAGGGAGCGAAAGAATGTTGTTTCCCTCCAAAAGGTATCAAAAAAATATAGAGAGGACCGATAAAAGCATAAGACGCTGGCGGGCGTCTACAATTAAGACCCCCAATTCCGAGTCTTTCGTGAGGGCTTGCAGGCGGCGGAGGAGCAGCTGCAGAAGCGTATGGCCCAACTGGAGAAGGCAAACGCAGACTTGCTGGCCGATGTGACCCGGAACGCTGAGTTGGGGAGTCTTCTCCATCAGTGGGAGGGGATGTTGGACCTCGACCGCGTGGTGATGATGGAGGCACCGGAATTGCGTGCCAAAGCTGATGCCCTATCAGCCGAGCTCAAGACAGCCACGGCCAAGATAGTCGTTCCTCAGCAGGTGGAGACCGTTGCCCCGGCTAGCGACACATCCCACGAGGCTCATGACATGCTCGTGTATATTAAGGCAAGGCGGACCGTGTTTGAGGAGTTTCTAGCCGCTGGTAGAGCCACCGAGGCGGAGGTTGACACTCAGCGTCGCCTGGTCAGGGTCGCTCGTGAGGCTAGTGGGTATGACCCTGACTCTCCAGGCCAAAAGGGTGGTTCCTTTGCGAATCCGAACTAGCTGGGCACCGAATCCTGGATCAATAGGGTGTTCCATGACGAAGGTGAGGATGGTGCGGCCGGTGCGGAGGAGGGCGACGGGGGTCATGGTGGTTAGCTAGGATTTTTTTTTCCTTATAATCAAGACTCTTCTGTAATCTTGTGATTTATTAATAAGACTTTTGGCAATTTCTTCAAGAACTGTTTATGCCTTCTTTGCGTCCCCTCTTCTTTTTTTTAATTTTGTACTGCTCGGGGTGTAGCCCTTCATTCATCGTGGTTTATTCTTGCGTCGTTAAGGCCATAGCCTTTCACTTTTAATGGAGGAGACTGTAGTCTCTTCTTTCGCCGTTAAGGTCTTAACCTTCTGTTTTTAATGGATCAGCCTGTAGTCTCTCTTTTCGCCGTTAAGGCCTTAGCCTTTTGTTTTTAATGGAGGAGACCGTAGTCTCTCCTTTCGTCGTTAAGGCCTTGGCCTTTTGTTTTTAATGGAGGAGACCGTAGTCTCTCATTTTGCCGTTAAGGCCTTAGCCTTATATTTTTAATGGAGGAGACCGTAGTCTCTCTTTTCGTCTTTAAGGCCTTAGCCTTTTATTTTTAATGGAGGAGACCGTAGTCTCTCCTTTCGCCGTTAAGGCCTTAGCCTTTTATTTTTAATGGAGGAGACCATAGTCTTTTTTTTCGTCGTTAAGGCCTTAGCCTTTTATTTTTAATGGAGGAGATCGTAGTCTTTCCTTTCGCCATTAAGGCCTTAGCCTTTTATTTTTAATAGAGGAGACCATAGTCTCTCTTTTCGCCGTTAAGGCCTTAGCCTTTTGTTTTTAATTGAGGAGACCGTAGTCTCTCCTTTCTCCATTAAGGCCTTAGCCTTTTATTTTTAATGGAGGAGACCGTAGTCTCTCACCGTAGTCTCTCATTTCACCGTTAAGTCCTTAGCCTTTTATTTTTAATGGAGGAGACCGTAGTCTCTCCTTTCGCCGTTAAGGCCTTAGCCTTTCTTACATTGGAGATGGCCATAGCCTTTCATATATTTAAGATGGCCGTAGCCTTTCTTGCATTTAAGGTGGTCGTAGCCTTTCTTACATTGAAGATGGTCGTAGCCTTTCATACATTTGAGATGGCCGTAGCCTTTCTTATATTGGAGATGGTCGTAGCCTTTCTTACATTGGAGATGGCCATAGCCTTTCATATATTTGAGATGGTCGTAGCCTTTCTTGCATTTAAGGTGGTCGTAGCCTTTCTTAAATTGGAGATGGTCGTAGCCTTTCATACATTTGAGATGGTCGTAGCCTTTCTTACATTGGAGATGACCGTAGCCTTTCATACATTTGAGATGGCCGTAGCCCTAGTCCCTGTGATACGTCATTCGTGCCGACCAGCGGCACGCTTGGGGTATCAGAATAACCTTGTAAACATTTTCGGGTATCTTCTTCGTCGCCTCATTAAAAACCTCTCCGAGAAAACCCAATTGGGACAAAACTCGGATGAGGGGAAAAGAGTACGACTTGGAGCATAAATTTCAGAAGTGGAAACATTTGAGGTGTGAGATGTTCCAGTTATTTTGGAGTATCTTTCTGTTCATGGTTCCTAACTTGAAGGAGCCTTTGTCTGCTGCTGCGATGAATTTATAGGGCCCTCCCAATTGGCGCCCAACTTCCCTTCGTTAGGGTCTTTGGATGCCAGTGTTTTGGCCTTTAGAACATACTCGCCTATCTTGAGTGGACGGATTTTCATTCTTTTGCTGTAGTATCTCTCGACCTGCTGTTTTTGGGCCACTAGCTTGATGTGGGCCATTTATCTTCTTTCTTCGGCTTCTTCTAAATCTTATAGCCAGCTCGTGTCGTTCTCCTCTCCGCTTGTGTGCGAGTATCTGAGGCTTGGTTTGCCGACTTCGACTGGTATGATGGCGTCAGTCCCATAGACTAATGAGTAGGGAGTCTCCCCTGTGGAGGATTTGGGGGTGGTCCTATGTGCCCATAGTACTTCTAGCAGCAGATCGGACCACAATCCCTTGGCGTCTTCGAGTTTTTTCTTCAAGATGTTTAGTATGGTCTTATTGGACGACTCTGCTTGACCGTTAGCGGCTGGATGATATGACGTTGAGAGTATTATTTTGATACGCCATTTATGGAAGAAGTCAGTTGTCTTTTGTCCTATGAATTGTCGTCCATTGTCACATGTTATCTCTTTGGGGATGCCGAAGCGATGTATGATGTTTTTTCAGATGAAGGCTATGACCTCTTGCACGCGGATCTGGGTGTAGGCACCTGCTTCCACCCACTTAGAGAAATGGTCAGTTAAAACTAATAAGAAGCGTACATTTCCTCATCCGATAGGTAGTGGTCCGACTATGTCCATTCCCCATTTGATGAAGGGCCATGGAGATGTGACCGAGTGGAGGGGTTCTCCTAGCTAATGTATCAGGGGGCGAACTTTTGACATTTTTCGCATTGGCGAACGTATTCTGCCACGTCTTTTTTCATGGTGGGTCAGTAGTATCCGGCCCGTATTAGACATCGCACGAGTGCTCGGTTTCCTGTGTGGGCGCCGCAATGGCCCTTGTGGACCTCTTCTAACACCGGCGTCATCTGGTTGGGGCCTAGGCACTTAGCCAGGGGTCCTCCAAAAGTTCTTTTGTAGAGGTCGTTATTCACCAAACAGTAACCTCGCTGCTTGTGTGCGAAGCTTTCTCGCTTCTTTTTTGTCGTGTGGTAGGTTTCCATCCTGCAAATATGATACAAATTGATTGCACCAGTCCCAACTTAGATGTAGTGAGAGTACCTCGCTGTGGTCGATTGCGGAGTGTAGGAGGGTACGGTGCTTTCTTTATTCAGGTTGGTGGCTACCGCGGCCAATTTAGCTAATCCGTCTGCTTTAGCATTGTGTACCCTACGAACTTGTTCGAAGTGGCATTCATCAAATTGGTCCATCAACTTGCAGATCTCTACTCGGTATTTTTGCAACCTATGCTCCTTGACCTGATAAGTCCCGGTGACTTGATTTACCACAAGTTGCGAGTCGCAATGTAGGATCAGCCGACGGGACCCGTACCTGCAGCTAGTTTTAAACCTGCAATATCAGCTTTGTACTCTGCCTTATTGTTAGTCATTTCGGGGCATCGTATGGACTGGCGAATGACTTCGCCCGTGGGGACTTCGAGGATGAGTCCCAGTCCCGATCCCAAAGCGTTCGCGGCCCTATCGGTGTGGAGTATCCATGGGTCGGTGTTTGGAGCTGTTTGTAGAGCCTCCTTCTCTGCCTTAGGCGAGATTTTGACACTGAAATCGGCCACAAAGTTGGCAAGGACTTGTGATTTGATAGCAGTTCTGGGAATATAGGTGATGTCGTGCTCGCTGAGCTCTATGGCTCATCTAGCGAGATGGCCCGATAGTTCAGGCTTGTGCAGGATGCTTCTAAGAGGGAAAGTGGTTACCACTCGGATAGGATGGCACTGGAATAGGGTCTCAGCTTTCTGAAAGCCGTGACCAATGCCAGCGCCAATTTCTCGAGGTGTGGATACCGGGTCTCGGCGTCGACTAGAGTTTTTCTAATGTAATAGATAGGTGATTGTGTACCTTTTTCTTCACGGATGAGCACAGCGCTGACCGCAACCTCTGAGACAGCCAGATATGTCAGTAGGTGTTCACTCAGCTTTGCTTTCATCAACAATGGTGGCGACGACAGATAAGCTTTCAACTCTTGGAGGGCTTTGACGCATTCGTCATTCCAGTGGAATCCACTGTCTTTTCTCAACACACTGAAGAACTTGTGGCATCTATCTGACGATCGGGAGATGAAGTGAGAGAGGACGATTATTCGACCTGTCAAATTCTGAACCTGTTTCTTGTTGTTGAGTGCTTCGGGTATTGAGGCGATCGCCTTAATCTGGTCGGGGTTGACTTCGATCCCTCTTTGGGATACGAGGAAGCCAAGGAATTTCCCTGATGCCACACCAAAGGCGCATTTCTCGGGGTTCAGCTTCATTCTGTATTTGTTCAGTATCTCGAAGGCTTCTCGCAAATCATCGATATGATCCTCCTTCCTCGCTGATTTCACTATCATGTCATCGATGTAAACCTCATAGTTTTCCCAAGTTGCTCCTTGAACATCTTGGTGACTAGCCTTTGGTAAGTAGCCCCCGCGTTCTTTAGCCCGAAGGGCATCACTTTATAACATAGTAGGTGCCTTGGTGGGTGATGAATATGGTTTTCTCCTAATCTTCCTCGACCATTAGGATTTGGTTATAGCCAAAGTATGCGTCCAAGAAACTTAGTAGCTCATGTCCGGCGGTGGCGTCGATCAGTTGGTCGATGTGAGGTAGGGGGAAGGAATCCTTAGGGCGGGCCGTGTTCAGGTCGGTGAACTCCATGCACACCCTCCATTTCCCGCTCTTTTGTTTTAAGCTTTGGCGACCCATTGCGGGTATTTCGACTCCCTGATGGAGCCATTGGCTAGCAACTTGTCTACTTATTCGCGGATCGCCTCATTAATAGCGGCATTGATATCCTGATTTGCTTTACCGGCGGATGTAACGGGTCCACGTTAAGCCCGTGGGTGGCGATATCTGGCAAGATCCCTGGCATGTCTGCATGGGAAAAAGCGAACGTGTCTGGATGTTTAGTTAAAAATTCATGATACTTACCCGGGTCGGCGAGCCCGTGACCAATGTATGCCTTCTTTTCGGGGTCATCGTGATCTAGTTGAACCGGGTCGAGATATTCGACCGTAGATTTGCAGGCTTCCATGACATCTGGGTCTCTTATGGCATTGGCTGTCGGGTCCGCTTGGGTCCTCGACATGGCTGATTGCTATGCTTCTACACTCGCCTCGTTCAATTGTCGTATGTGGGCGCAGTCTTGAGTTATTTTATAGCACTCCCGCTCTATGCGTGGCTCCCATTTAATGCTGAATATTCCCCATGGGGTAGGGAATTTGACCACTTGATACAAGCTCGAGGGGACCGCTCGCATGGCATGTATCCATGGGCTCCCGATGATGACGTTGTAGGCTGTCTCCTGGTTCATCATGTGGAAGGTGGTTTCCAGGGTGACTCCCCCTGCGAGGACGGGTAGGGTCACTTCTCCCGATGTGCGCTCCACTGTATTGTTAAAACCAGTTAGAGTTATGCAGCAGGGGGTTATCCTATCTTCGAGTCCCATCAGTGAGAGGACTCTCGGATGGAAGATGCAGGCGCCGCTTCCGTCATCGATCATGAATCTCTTGACATCCGTATCAATGATATATAAAGTAATAACTAAAGCATCATAATGAGGAAAACACAAACCGTCGGCGTCAGACTTATCGAAGGTGATACTTCCTTCGAGGTCATCGTACAGTTCGTGGGAGATGGTCCTCTTTAGTCTGTGTGTGTTGGCGAACTTGACGTGATTAATGGCGACGTCGTTCCTTTCTCTGATGATCATATTTACCGTGCGTGTCGGAGAGGGTGGTTTTGGAGGTCCCTAGGAGTGCTCTCGTCCGCGCGCAAAATTGGATTTTCCTTTGTCGCTGAGCAGCTCCTTCAGGTACCCCTAGCTTAGCATCCTGACGACTTCTTGTCGTAGGCCGATGCAGTCTTCGGTCCTATGCCCTCATTCCCGGTGGAACTCGAACAGGATGTTTGATTTTCTTGTGGTGGGGTCTGATTTCATCTTCTAGGGCCACTGCACCTTGGTGCCGAGCTTCTCTAGTGCGTACACTACTTCTAAAAGAGAGACACAGAAGTTATGTGAAGAAAGTAAAGGGGACGTACCTCGTTCGTTCCTCAGTGGGGTGAGGTGGCTTTGCAGGGCATCCGTATGGCGAGGGGACGGAAGTGGGGACCTCATATAAGGCTGGTGTCGCTCTTTACTGGGACGAGGGGGAAGTTCCCGGCATCTTTCATGTCGTCGATCTCTCCTTGTGTTCGGATGCACGGCAGGTAGCCGTCGGGATGGTCCGTTGATATCCTCCTCGTCTGCCCGTACCTCAGCGCGGTAGGCATTGAGGATCTCATCCCAGGTCGTGGGAGGATACTTCATGAGCCGGCTTAGCAGTTTTTTGGTGGCTCTGGAGCCGTCCCTGCTGAGTCCGTTCTGGAAGGCCGCTACCGCCATTCCTTCTGACACGTTCGGCAGGCTCATTCCTACTCTGTTGAACCTGGCGAAGAAGTCCCTGAGGCCCTCGCCCGTGGTTTGTCTGATGGCGAAGATGTCGTTCACCCTTGCTTCTGCTTTCTTAGAGTCGGCATGTGCTGTGACCAACTTATCCGCCATTTCCTCAAAGGTTGAGATTGCTTTGGCGGGTAGTTGGGAATACCAGGTCAAGGCTCCGCCGGCCAGTGTTTCGCCGAACTTTTTCAGCAGCACTGATGGTACTTGTCCTTTGAACAAGTCATTACCTTTCACGGCGGTGACATAGTGGACGAGATAATCCTCAGGATCGGTGGTTCCATCGTACACCTTTAGGTAGGGGACATCTTGAAGGTCTTCGGGGTGGTGTATGGTGCGGCTTATTCGGAGTAGGGTTGTTTTACAAACCTTCCTACGTCCCGTTTGGGTAGCAGTATAGGTGCTCCGGGGATCTTGTCAACCCTATCTTGGTGCTCCTTCATTTGGTCACGGAGGGCCTGATTTTCGCTTTCCATTTCTTCCATCTTCCTCAGGATGGAGCCTAACGTGTCATCGTGTGTTTGTATTTCGACGGGCTGGCCGTTGGTTCCTGTTCCTTCCTGTTCATTTGTTGCGGTGGTGTTGCTTGTTGTTGGTGTTGCATTCTCGCAGCCTCGTAGTGTCTTTTCCACTAAGCTGCTCAGGGTACTGGTCAGCCATTCTTCCAGTAACTTCTTGACTGCTGGGGGGATGCTTCTTTTGAAGTAGAGGTGTCCCTTTCCTGCGGGGTTGCAAGGTTCCCAAGGGGGGAGGTGAGGCTTCTACCTCGGGTGCGACGCCAGGGGTAGCGTTGATGGCAGCGCTACCTCCGGCCTCGTTCATGGAACTCAGGAGGTTGGTGGTGACTTCTACCACAGCTTAGGATCGAGTGTCATTCTCGGCCATTTCCAGACTTTTTCCGATGATCAAATCTTGTGGATGTATACTACGAGTTTGATTCTCGAAATCCCCACAGACGGCACCAAATTGTTTGACCCAAAAGCTATCGGTTGTTTTACGGGTTAGGGACAATCAAAGAATAAATGAAGGGTAAATCAGAATCAATGGCAATATATCTTAAAGATCGACCTTTGGATTCGTGTATATGTTTTTCTTATAAGAATGTGATGGAGCTTAATCAAGTGTTTGAACAAGTAAGCAATAAAGAGATAACAATAGAAAGAAAATGACAGAGAGGGAGAGTTGTATCATTAACGATCAATAATACTTATCTTACAAATGAGGGGGACCCTTCCTTATATAGAAGGATGACATCAATAATACTTGTCTTACAAATGAGGGGGCCCTTCCTTATATAGAAGGATGACCCCCTCGCCGACATATTACATCGTCCCAAAGCTATTGCTATTACAACGAAAGTATAGGGGAGGGGGAGTCGGGACGTCTGCTCGGGCGAGCCTGTTGGTACACTACTATGGACGAGGGCATACCCTTTTCATCGTACGCACACGAAGGTGAATGTCATCCGATGTCAACGGCCGCGTAAGGGGGCGTGCTTGACTCGCATTGCATCCGAGTCGCCCCATACAGTTTTGCTAATAATAAATGTGGTTAAGTTACTTCATTTGTCTTATATTTTAATGAGAAAAGTGAGATATAATAGAAAATTAGAAATCGGTTAGCACTAAGAGCATGTTTGGACGATTGTATAAAATATTGTATTATTGGTGTATTGTAATTTATGGTCTTCATGTATATAACGTTTGTATAGAGTGTATTGTTTGTTGTCGTTTTATGATGTTATGCATCAACAATACAAAAAATAAACTTGCAACATTATAAAGAAAAAGTACGATAAGAGGTTATTATTATATCAAAAGGTAAGGTAAATGATAAAATTGAATTTTTTTTTAATAATAAAACGGACAAAAAAAAAATAAGAAAACGATGCGACCACACCAAATCGGTCATTTCATAGCACTTTTCGTCGTTACATAACGGCAAATTTAACGATATGATATTAAAAAAGATTAAATAACAATCAAAACAAACATTATATTTAAATTAACAATATGATACAATATAATATGTAACAACCCTCCAAACAAGTTGTAAAATGTAAGAAAGAGCTTTTTCGTTCTTTTTTCTTTTTCTAATATTGGGTCTTTAATGTAATTTATTATACATTACAATAATCAGATTACTAACAATAATGTGGTTACTACTAATTACATAAGACAAAAAAGAAAGCGGAAGTCAACTATCAGAAGGTATAAATGCATAAGATTGTGAATATCAGGAAAAGAGATTAATTTTTTGGATTACTTAATAATCATTTCACTTTGATATTTAAGAAAAAATTAACTTGGATTGTCTTGTAAATTCAATTATTTACTAAGCGGATGATCAACAACAACAACAACAACTACCCAGTATGTTCCCACAAAGTGGGGTCTGGGGAGGGTAATACATACACAGGCCTTACCCCTACCCGAAAGGGTAGAGAGTCTGTTTCCGGCCGACCCTCGGCTCAGAAAAAGAGAGAGAAAATCAACAAACAAAACAAAACAATGTTAGTAAATCCGGGATAAATCAAATAAGTAATTATCTAAACATAAAACCAAAAGTAGAATGACATGCAATAATACCAATCGGTTACTACCATAAGAGGCACAATACAATACATTAATTAACTATAGAGATCGCTACCAAACCCCACTCAGCCCCTAACAGAAGTACTAAGAATTCTAGAAGGCCCTACCCTACAACCCTAATACTAGACCTCCAAACTCTCCTATCAAGGGTCATGTCCTCGGAAATCCCCATTCTAGCCATATCCTGCCTAATCACCTCACCCCAATACCTCTTAGGCCTCCCTCTGCCTCGACTCGCGCCAACCACCGCCAGTCGCTCACAACTCCTCACCGGTGCATCAGGGCTTCTCCTCCGCACATGCCCAAACCACCTGAGTCTCGCTTCTCGCATCTTCTCATCCACTGGGGCCACCCCCACCTTCTCCCGAATGTTCAATGTTGGTATTGATAATATTTCAGAGAATTAACATTTACAATCATTATTTCAATGGATAAAATGTCTAACGTACTTTAGTTCAACAAATTAGAGAGAAAAGCGATGTCAATTTCTTTGTAGATGTTAACTGCCTTCAATTTTACAACATGTTCATATAAATTATAAACGGGTGAAAATAATTTACCCTCTTCAAATTTGTTTTAAAAATCAAACTCATCCTCCGACTTTAAACAATTATCATTCTTTTCCGCGTATCATAGATAACTTATTAAATACCTAGTCTACCCTCTACAAATTATGTTTTTTTTTTCATTTCTTTAATATATTGTTTTTTTTTATTTTAATCTATAGTATTGACTTACTTATAGATAAATAATATTATTTTAAAACATAAAAGAGTAAGAAGTAATAATCAAGCATATAAGTTGTGACATTCAACAATGAAATGACTGAGAAAATAAAAATCAGTAATTTTAGCCATCAGAGATCAATTATTTATAAAATTGAGAATAAAAGATGAGTGTGAGGACTTTATAAAATAATGCAATAAATGAGTGAAAAAAAATGATGAATTTTATCACAAAATCCTAAAAGTTAGTTATTTATAGTTTACATGAATTTATATTACAATTTAGAAATAAATTTTATTAATAACAATCAATACCCAAAAGTCTATATTTACACAATGACGAATAAGAAAAATAGTAAAACTTATAAAAAAAAATTGTTACTCGATCGATGGATTTTCCTGTTCATACAGATATATACACATACTTAATACACATAAATTAAATAATAATCGTAAAGTATATGTAGATCTATAATATAATTCATAATATGATTATTTTGTATTTATAATTTTGATTGACTTAAATTAAATTATTCAATGACATATAATATTATTTAAATTAAAGTAAAAACACCTACAAACAAATAAATACTATATATAATATAAAAAGGTACAATCAAACTTCTTTATAACAGTCTCATTTGTTTCGATATTTTTTAGTTGTTATAGTGACATGTACGCTGGTTTTTAAGCATTAATATGGCTTAAAAGAGGGTGAATGAAATATGAAGGGAAATAAAAAATTTAAGTGAAAATTTAAGTTCTCCCGTTGACAAAGAGACATTGTCCTATACTGAAAGAGAAAGAGGTTTTTGATGGGTATATAAGCAATTGCTCTTTTTCTAACTCGTAAAGAGTTGGGAACAATCCTCCGTCGCTTGCTCAGTTTCAAATCCGAATTCGGTCTTGATTAATTTTTTGGACCAAATTTATTTATTAACAGAAATATTATTAAATATTTTTTCGTTATCCGTTTTTAATTTTTCGGTTGTGTAACTGAAAATTAACCTTCATTCAATGGTTTATTATTCCATAAATTAGTCATTTATGTTATGGCCGTTTTGCACAAATAACCATTCTGAAGAGTTGCACCTCTTCAATTTTCAGCCCAACAATGGCTATAAATACAGTCCATTCTCTCAGAACTTCCATATGATTTTCTGTCTCCTCCTTTCTTCTGCATACTTTTAATTTCTAAGAAAGCAACAGTAAGTGTGATTTACTATCGAACTTTTTGTTCGCTGAAACACTGGGGTTTTAAGTATCACCATACAAGTGTGTAATTCATTCTATCCTGGGAGAACATAATTCATAACATTGGGTACTATGAGGGGATTAAACTGCTCAAGGGAACACTATGAATTCAGTGGATTCAGATTAACTTTTGTTTGGTTTACATTTTCTGTTTATATTTCATTCTATCTTTTTCAGATTTAGTTTACAAATACAGTTTACTAACAATATTGTTATTGAGACATAATTACAATATAATATAAAAATTGATTCCAAATTTTGTTTGACTTTTATAGTGAATGACTATTATATAGATATGTTGTTATAGAGAGGTCTGTTTATACTATGTATATGGAAAATTAAAAATAATAAGGAAAAATATACATTGCTTAGGATGGAAGGAGGAGAATTACAATTGAATGAATTTGATTTTTAAAACAGACTTGGGGTATGTAAATAATTTTCACACATTATAAACACTCAAAGTCAGAAAACAAGATATTCGAAAATTTTGACAATATTGATTTATAACATTCAATGAGTTAAAAAGAAAAATAGATGAGTAGACAACAACAACAACAACAACAACAACAACAACCACAACCCAGTATATTCCCACAAGGTGGGGTCTGGGGAGGGTAATATGTAGACAGGCCTTACCTCTACCCGAGAGGGCAGAGAGGCTGTTTCCAATCGACCCTCGGCGCATAGAAAAGAAAGGCAAACAAACAAAAACAAAAACCGCATTAGTTATTCCATCATACGACGCATAAAAATTATCTAAACATAAGAGACATATGTACCATAAATAAGCAGGCATGCAATGATATTAAAACATCAACTACCAGAAATGACTACCATAAGAGAACACACACTAATCGTCTATGGCGGCCCTACCACGCCTCACCCACCCCGGGGAAGGAGTACGAAAAATCTAGAAGCTCCTATCCTACAACCCTGATACTAGACCTCCAAACTTTCCTATCAAGGGTCATGTCCTCGGAAATACGCATCCTGGCCATGTCCTGTCTAATTACCTCTCCCCAGTATCTCTTAGGCCTCCCTCTGCCTCGCCTCACACCGACCACCGCTAGCCGCTCACAACTCCTTACCGGGGCATCGGGGCTTCTCCTCCGCACATGCCCGAACCACCGAAGCCTCGCCTCACGCATCTTCTCATCCACAGGGGCCACTCCCACCTTCTCCCGAATAACTTCGTTCCTAATCTTATCTAACCTGGTGAGCCCGCACATCCACCTAAGCATCCTCATCTCCGCAACCATCATCCTCTGAACATGAGATTTCTTCACCGGCCAACACTCCGTCCCATACAGCATGGCAGGTCTAACCACAGCTCTATAAAACTTCCCCTTGAGTTTCTGTGGCACTTTTTTATCACACAACACTCTCGATGCAAGCCGCCACTTCGACCACCCCGCCGCTATACGGTGGGTGACATCCCCGTCTATCTCCCCGTCCCCCTGGATCACCGATCCAAGGTATTTGAAACTATCCTTCTTGGCTATGGCCTGAGACCCAATCATCACGCTCCCTCCCACTTCGCTCGGCTCAACGCTAAACTTGCACTCCAAATATTCTGTCTTGGACCTGCTTAGTTTGAACCCCTTAGACTCGAGAGTCTGTCTCCATACCTCTAGCCTCTCGTTAACGCCGACCCTCGTCTAAGATGAGTAGACAAAAAAAACAAAATAAATAGAGGTGGGGATTCACAATTTTAGTCTCTTAGTTATTGGTAAATGCTTATTTTGTTCTCGTAATATTAGGCAAAACACTTATAACCTCGAGTAAATTAAAATATTTATTTTTTGATCTCTTCATATAAAAGATATGTCCACTTCTAAAACGATATTGTCATCGAATGTGGAGTAACAATACGAATTCACACATTAACAATTAAACAGTTCAACACTTAATAATGTGTTGTATTTGTGATGATATACAATCATAGGGATCAAAAGTGCATATATCAATTAATTGAAGGTTGAATGTACTTAATCAAAAGTCACAAGGGCCAAAATTCAAGTTTGTTGACAGTTGAGGGACAAAAATGTAAAAATTCCTAGTACTTTAAATCAACGATTATCCATGGGGGAAAATGATAATTGAAAATTATTAATGGGAGGATATTCATTTGTTTGAAGACATCTATGTAGGTGTTGGGAAAACAAATGTTGCCAGATTTAATTTTTATCTTGTACCTTACCTAGATAAAGAGTTTCACTTTATCCATGTGACGACCCAAAGGGTCATCACTTATTTAATTAATCATTTCGAGCTTCTGAGGCCTCGAAAACCTCATTCTATGTTGCCTCGATTTACGTGCACGATCCGAGCATGTAGCCGGAAAGATTTTGTGATAGAAAATATGAATTCTATGAGAAATTTGGATAAAAATGATATTAATATTGATATGGTTGACTTCGGTCAATATTTTTGGTAAACGGATCCGGACCCGAGATTGGATGGTCCCGAGAGGTCCGTAGAAAAATATGGGACTTGGACATGCGTCCGGAGTCGAATCCTGAGGCCTAGAGCCCAAGTTATGAATTTTTATGTGAAATTGTTTTTGATGCGATTATTAAAGGAAATAAATTAATTGACCTTGGTATCGGGCTCGTATTTTGGTTCCGACGCCCGGTACAAGTCTTAAATATTATATATGTGATTTCTGTAAAGTTTGGTGACATTTGGACGTCGTTTGAGATGTTTTGGACCTTGAGTTCCAATGTTAAGAAGTTTTGAAAATCAAAAGTATGAAAATCATGAGTTGAGGCTTGATTTGATTAAAACGAAGTGATATTGGCGATATGATCGCACGAACAAGTCCATAATGTGTTTTTGAGGTTGTGTACATGTTTGGTTTGGAGCCGGGGGCTCGGGTAAAGATTTGATAGGCCGTTGGATTAAATTCTGAAATGTTGCACTGCTGGTTCACCCAGCTGTTGGCTTCGCAATTGCGAAGAATTTCTCGCAATTGCGAAGGGGACAGTGTAAGGCAAGGCTCGCAAATGCGAACCTTCATCGCAAATGCGAAGCCCCCTTTGGCTCAGCCTTGTTCGCAAATGCGAACAATTGTTCGCATTTGCGAAGGTCCCCAGTGCCTGCCTATGTTCGCAAATGCGAACAAAAGTTCGCAAATGCGAACATTCCCCATTATGCCTTGGTTCGCAAATGCGAACCATTGTTCGCAAATGCGAACACTGCCTTATACAGCATGTCTTCGCAAATGCGAACATTAGTCCGCAAATGCGAACTTCCCACCCTTAGCTTATTTTTCAAACTCCAGAAATTGGTCGGGGTTCGCAATTGCGAACCCATGTTCGCAAATGCGAACACAGAGACCTGAAAAACACGAATTTCGGTCATTTCTTCACATTTTACAAAACCAAAACACCCATTTGCGATTTTTCAAGGATTTCTTCTTCATCAAAACGATTGTAAGTCACTTTTTACTTAATTCTTTCAATTCCTAACATCATTAAACATGTTTTTCATAAGAAATCAAAGATTTTCATGGTAAAATTCTTGTTTTTGTTAGAAAATAGGGTTTTTCGTAAATTGGGGAATTGGACCTCGAATTGAGGTCCGATTTTGAAACAAATTATATATATGAACTCGTGGGGGAATGGGTAACCGGATTTTGGTCCTAACCCCGAATTCCGACCATGTGGGCCCGGGGTTGAAATTCACTATTCATGGCAGAATGTTGTAAAAGTTGTAATTGGTATTAAGAATTTGTTTGTTGAGTAGAATTGATGATACTAAATCAATTGTGTATAGATACGGTTGGATTGGAGCCAAATTGAAAGAAAAGACATTTCCACGGAGTGAATTGTTCATAAGCATTCGAGGTAAGTGTTTGTTCTATCCTAGCTTGAGGGAATAGGATTATGTGTTATGTGTTATGTGATCGACTGCGGTGTATGGGCTCTGTGGTGACGAGCATCCATACACCGGCGTCTAGTATGACCGTGAGTCGTTGGAAAATGATATTTTGAGATATATTACAGGTGAATTGTTATTGTTCTCCCTTGTTGGGACTTGTTGTGAAGATAATTATTGATTGCCCTTGATGGGACGATTTATGAATTGTTGTTTCTTTCTCTGCCCTTAACTGTGATTGTTATTTGGGTGAGGAAGAGTGATAATGCACGAAGGGTGATGTCGTGCCATGTTTATTTATTTATGCACGAAGGTTAATGTCGTGCCATGTTTATTTATTGATTATGCACGAAGGATCATGCCGTGCCATGTTATTGAACCATGTACGAAGGATCATGCCGTGCCCTGTTATTGAACCATGTACGAAGGATCATGCCGTACTATGGATGTGAGGATGAGAGTAAAAGCACGAAGGGTGATGCCGTGTACTTTATTTGTTTGTTTGGTGAGGATGAGAGTAAAAGCACGAAGGGTGATGTCGTGCAATTGCTTGCTATTTCTTGAAGTGATATAATTCGTGTTTACATTATACTTTGTTTTCTTTGTGAAATTATTAACCGTGGTTAATTGTTGAATTCTTTAAGATATTCCTTATTGTGTTATTACTTGATTATTTCTTGTTATTTTGTGGTACACATATATATATATATTGAATTGCACAGGTTTATGTGAGTGTCTGGTCCTAGTCTTGTCACTACTTCGCCGGGATAGGCCAGGCACTTACCGACACATGGGGTCGGTTGTGCTGATACTACACTTCTGTGCGTTTTTGCACAGGTCCAGGTTACGATCAGGAGCAGCAGTAGCAGTAAATCGATTGCGTGGGAGTTAATCATATTTGAGACCGAGGTAGCTTGCAGGCGTCCGCAGGCCGGGCGTCTCTTTCTTTATTTATGTTATTAGCTGTAGTCTTTTTGTTCCGAGACAAACAGAATTGTGATATATTTCTTTGAGACTTTTATGTGTAGTATTCCATAGTAGTTCGTGAGTTGGTGACTCCACGTCTTGGGTAGAGGATTTCAGTATAATTTTCACTTTGTAATTAGTTATTTCTATTTCGATAAAGTATTCCGCATTTATTTAATTAAAATTGTGTTAAAAACAGGAGAGTATGAATACAGTGGCTTGCCTAGCTACCACGAGTAGGCTCCATCACGATCCCGATGTTGGGGGAAAATCCGGGTCGTGACAAGTTGGTATCAAAGCTCTAGGTTACATAGGTCTCACTACTCACGAACAAGCTTAGTAGAGTTTGAGAGGTAGGTACGGAGACATCTGTACTTGTCCTCCAGAGTCTATTGAGTTAGGAAAGAGTCTCTCATTTGTTCTTTCTTGTCGTGCGGCTTGTTCCTCAATTACTGATTGAATTTCTATTCTGTCCTTTCGCAGATGGTAAGGACACGCGCTTCTTCGTCCGCTGACCAACAGCCCGAGCCCCAGGAAGCTCCTGTGAGGGGCAGGGGCCAAGGCCGTATCAGAGGCCGTGGTAGGGGTAGAGCTCAGCCCCAGGCAGCTACTCCGGAGGTGGAGCCTCATATTGAGATTGACGAGGAGGTTCCGATTCCAGCAGCTCCAGTGGGCCCAGCTCAGGTCCTAGGAGAGGCTTTATTTACCCCGGATCTCCGGGATGCTTTGGTCAGAATAGCGGGATTCATGGACAGCATTGCCAGAGCGGGTTTATTATCAGTTGCCCCAGCCACTTCTCAGGCTGGAGGAGGGGCCCAGACTCCTATTGCTCATACTACGGAGCCGGTAGCTCCTCGACCTCGAGCACCGGTAATCCGGCCGACCGTGGCAACTCGGTCGGGTACCGCGGCTCATGCCGGTGATGGAGCGGCCACGACTTCCGATTCGTTATGGAGGCTTGATCGGTTCTCCAAGCTATTTACCACTACATTCGGTGGAGCCGCATCAGAGGATCCTCAGGACTTTTTATTGAGTTGCCATGAGATTCTCAAGACTATGGGGATCGTGGAGACAAACGGAGTTGATTTCGGTACCTTCAGACTTGCAGGATCCGCCAAGACTTGGTGGAGAGATTATTGCTCGACTCGACCAGCAGGGTCCCCAGCTCTATCATGGGACCGGTTTGCGGAACTATTTATGGAGAAGTTTCTCCTTGCTACTCAGCGGGATGTACTTCGGAGGCGGTTTGAGCGCCTCCATCAGGGTACTATGACAGTTACACGGTATGAGACGAGATTTATCGACT
This sequence comes from Nicotiana noctiflora, assembly GCA_032618575.1. Lineage (NCBI taxonomy): Eukaryota > Viridiplantae > Streptophyta > Magnoliopsida > Solanales > Solanaceae > Nicotiana > Nicotiana noctiflora. The sequence continues at coordinate 60,600 of JASVEL010014218.1, read as the reverse complement.
TGGCTCGTCGTGCGGTGGTGATACTTCCCACGGAGCGGGAGAGGGTCCGCGATTTATAGATGGGCTCAATTAGCCGATTAGACTCCAGAATGGCTATGGGTGTGGGGAGTGACATATCATTTCGGGAGGCAGCCAATGCGGCACGCGAGTTGAGATGGCTCTTGCTAGGGGAGGCGGTTATTCTTCGGATAAGAGGTCTCGTCATTCGAGCGAGGTTTGGTGGTTCTTCCTCCGGTAGGGAGAGAATCCTTTGATAGAGGCCGGTCCTCCGGGCCTTTTCATTCCGCCCTTCGAGGCTTCACGGGGTGGATCGGGTGATCGTGGTTCTCGGGGGCATTATTCGGACCGGCCTCCTATTAATGCTCGGCCTCTTCGCAGTGTTCGTGGAGGCCATTCGAGTCGTCGGGGCCAGCAGCCCCATCAGTCCAAGAGTTGCTACGGTTGTGGCGACCCGGGTCATTTTATCAGGAATTGCCCTATAGCAGCGGGCAACTCTCGGCAGCGAGGTCCTCGTCCTATGATTCAGGCCCCAGCTGACCCTCAGCCTGCCCAGCCAGCCACAGGCGGGGGTAGAGATTATAGAGGTGGAGGTCGAGACCGTAGAGGTGGAGACCGTCCAGCGAGAGGTAGAGGTCAGCCGGTTGATGGTCGTCCCAGAGACGCAGCTCAGAGGGGAGGTGCAGATCCCCGTTTCTATGCTTTACCGGCCAGGCCAGAGGCAGAGGCATCAGATGCTGTGATTACAGGTACTATTCTTGTGTGTGGCAGAGGTGCTTCAGTATTATTTGACCCCGGATCTACATATTCCTATGTGTCTTCCTACTTCGCACCGTATTTGGCCGTGCCCAGCTATGCTCTGGATATTCCAGTTTATGTGGCTACACCGGTGGGTGACTCCATTGTAGTCGATCGGGTGCATCGTTCGTGCGTAGTTATATTTGGGGGTCTTGAGACCCGTGTCGATCTGTTGCTTTTGGATATGGTAGATTTTGATGTCATATTGGGGATGGATTGGTTGTCCCCATACCATGCTATTCTTGATTGTCATGCTAAGACTGTCACCTTAGCCTTGCCAGAATCACCCCGATTAGAGTGGAAGGGTACCTCAAGCCACTCCGTTCGCCCTGTTATTTCTTATGTTAAGGCTCGACGTATGGTCGAGAAGGGGTGTCTAGCTTATTTGGCTTATGTTCGTGATTCCAGCGCAGAAGTTCCTTCCATTGAGTCGGTCCCTATTGCACGGGAGTTTCCGGAGGTTTTTCCTTCAGACCTGCCGGGCATGCCACCCGACAGGGATATTGATTTCTGTATTGATCTGGCACCGGGTACTCAGCCCATCTCTATTCCACCCTATCGTATGGCCCCGCCGGAACTAAAAGAGTTGAAAGATCGGTTGCAGGACCTTCTTGAGAAGGGCTTTATCAGGCCCAGTGTTTACCCCCTGGGGAGCACCTGTATTATTTGTAAAGAAGAAGGATGGCTCGATGCGGATGTGTATTGATTACCGGCAGTTAAACAAGGTGACTATCAAAAATAAATATCCACTCCCGAGGATTGATGATTTGTTTGACCAGCTCCAGGGAGCGAGGGTATTCTCTAAGATAGACTTGAGATCGGGCTACCATCAGCTGAAGATCAGGGCGGCTGACATTCCTAAGACAGCCTTTCGCTCTAGATATGGGCATTATGAGTTCTTGGTCATGTCCTTCGGGTTGACCAATGCCCCAGCAGCATTCATGGAGTTGATGAATCGGGTATTCAGGCCTTACTTAGATCTGTTCGTCATAGTCTTCATAGATGACATCCTGGTGTACTCCCGCAGCCAGGAAGAGCACGAGCAGCACCTCAGAGTGGTTCTTCAGACTCTGAAAGATAACCGACTATATGCCAAATTTTCTAAATGTGAGTTCTGGCTGAGTTCGGTAGCATTTCTGGGTCACATTGTATCGGTGGAAGGTATTCGGGTAGACCCAAAGAAGATTGAGGCAGTCCCAGAATTGGCCTCGACCAGCTTCGGTGACCGAGATCCGGAGTTTCTTGGGATTAGCAGAGGTTACTACCGTCGTTTTGTAGAGGGGTTTTCTTCTATTGCGGCCCCGATGACCGAGGTTGACCCGGAAGGGTGTCCAATTTCGGTGGTCGAGAGGAGTGTGAGGCGAGCTTTCGAAAGCTCAAACAACCTTGACCACCGCACCGGTGTTGGTACTACCTACGAGTGCAAGGCCTTATACGGTTTATCGTGACGCATCTCGTACGGGGCTTGGAGCGGTATTGATGCAGGACGGTAAGGTTATCGCTTATGCTTCGAGGCAGGTTAAAGATACATGAAAAGAATTATCCAGTTCATGATCTTGAGTTAGCAGCAGTGGTTCATGCCTTAAAGATCCGGAGGCATTATCTATATGGTGTGACATGTGAGGTGTACACTGATCACAAAAGCCTAGAGTACTTGTTCAAACAGAAGGAGTTGAATCTACGACAGCGGAGATGGTTAGAGTTGCTAAAAGACTATGATGTTACTATATTATATCACCCGGGTAAGGCCAATGTGGTGGCCGATGCATTGAGTAGAAAGTATGCCAGCATGGGTAGTCTTGCATATATTCCGGTCAATCGGAGACCATTAGCTCTAGATGTCCATGCCTTAGCCAACCGGTTCGTGAGATTAGACATTTCTGAGCCTAGCAGAGTGTTAGCCTGCACGGCCGCTCGTTCTTCTTTATTAGAGCGTATCCGTGAGAAGCAATTTAATGATCCTCATTTGCGTGAGTTGAGAGATACAGTACAGCGGGGAGGTGCCACACAGGTAAGTTTAGATGATGATGGGATATTGAAATTGCAGGGGTCGAGTTTGTGTACCTAATGTCGAAGGGATTCGAGAGTTGATCTTAGCAGAGGCCCACAGTTCACGGTATTCTATTCACCCAGGCACCGCGAAGATGTACCAGGACTTACGGCAACACTATTGGTGGCACAGAATGAAGAAAGATATCGTTGCGTATGTCGCTCGGTGTCTAAATTGTCGGCAGGTGAAATATGAGCACCAGAGACCTGGTGGTGTGTTCCAGAGGATTGAAATTCCCGAGTGGAAATGGGAGCGGATCACTATGGACTTCGTTTCTGGACTTCCTTTGACTCGGAGGAAATTTGATGCTATTTGGGTCATTGTTGATAGGCTGACCAAGTCAGCACACTTTATTCCAGTATCTGTCTCTCCTGCTCGTCGGAGAGGTTAGCGGAGGTTTACATTAGGGAGATTGTTCGTCTCCATGGGGTGCCAGTATCTATTATCTCCGATCGGGGAACGCAGTTTACCTCGCGGTTCTGGAGAGCGGTCCAGCAGGAGTTAGGCGCCCAGGTTCAGTTGAGTACAACATTTCATCCTCAGACGGATGGCCAGTCAGAGGACTATTAGATTCTTGAGGACATGATTCGAGCCTGTGTTATTGATTTCGGAGGCTCGTGGGACCAGTTTCTACCATTAGCAGAGTTCGCCTACAATAACAGTTACCAATCTAGCATCCGGATGGCTCCGTATGAGGCGTTGTATGGTAGGCGATGTCGATCACCAGTTGGATGGTTTGAACCGGGAGAGGCTCGGTTGTTGGGTACAGGACTTAGTTCAGGAGGCCTTGGATAAGGTCAAGACTATTCGGGAGAGATTGCGTTCAGCTCAGTCCAGGCAAAAGACTTATGCGGATCGTAAGGTTCGAGATGTGGATTTCATGGTTGGTGAACGAGTATTGCTCCGGGTGTCGCCTATGAAGGGCGTGATGAGGTTTGGGAAGAAGGGCAAGTTCAGCCCTAGGTATATTGGCCCATTTGAGATTCTAGACAGAGTGGGAGGGGTGGCTTACACAGATTAGCTTTGCCGCCTAGCTTATCAGCCGTGCATCCAGCTTTTCATGTATCTATGCTTCGGAGATACCACGGCGATCCCACACATGTGTTGAACTTCAGTACCGTCCAATTGGACAATGATCTATCTTACGAAGAGGAGCCGGTAGCTATTCTAGACCGGCAGGGTTGACACTTGAGGTCGAAGAGTTATCCTTCCGTACGTGTTCGGTGGAGAGGTCGACCTATGGAGGCATTGACCCGGGAGTCCGAGTCCGATATGCGGAGCCGCTACCCACACTTGTTTCCCGACTCGGTACTTTTTCTTTTGTCCGTTCGAGGACGAACGGTTGTTTTAGAGGTGGAGATTGTGACGACCCAAAGGGTCATCACTTATTTAATTAATCATTTCGAGCTTCCGAGGCCTTGAAAACCTCATTCTATGTTGCCTCGATTTACGTGCACGATCCGAGCATGTAGCTGGAAAGATTTTGTGATAGAAAATATGAATTCTATGAGAAATTTGGATAAAAATGATATTAATATTGATATGGTTGACTTCGGTCAACATTTTTGGTAAACGGATCCGGACCCGAGATTGGATGGTCCCGAGAGGTCCGTAGAAAAATATGGGAATTGGACATGCGTCCGGAGTCGAATTCCTGAGGCCTAGAGCCCAAGTTATGAATTTTTATGTGAAATTGTTTTTGATGCAATTATTAAAGGAAATAAATTAATTGACCTTGGTATCGGGCTCGTATTTTGGTTCCGACGCCCGGTACAAGTCTTAAATATTATATATGTGATTTCTGTAAAGTTTGGTGACATTTGGATGTCGTTTGAGATGTTTTGGACCTCGAGTTCCAATGTTAAGAAGTTTTGAAAATCAAAAGTATGAAAATCATGAGTTGAGGCTTGATTTGATTAAAACGAAGTGATATTGGCGATATGATCGCACGAACAAGTCCATAATGTGTTTTTGAGGTTGTGTACATGTTTGGTTTGGAGCTTGGGGGGCTCGGGTAAAGATTTGATAGGCCGTTGGATGAAACTCTGATTTTTTTGAACTGCTGGTTTTTTTCACCCAGCTGTTGGCTTCGCAATTGCGAAGTTTTCTCGCAATTGTGAAGGGGGACAGGCTCGCAAATGCGAACATACATCGCAAATGCAAAGCCCCCTTTGGCCCAGCCTTGTTCGCAAATGCGAACAATTGTTCGCATTTGCGAAGGTCCCCAGTGCCAGCCTATGTTCGCAAATGCGAACAAAAGTTCGCAAATGCGAACATTCCCCATTATGCCTTGGTTCGCATATGCGAACCATTGTTCGCAAATGCGAACACTGCCTTATACAGCATGTGTTCGCAAATGCGAACATTAGTTCGCAAATGCGAACTTCCCACCCTTAGCTTATTTTTCAAACTCCAAAAATTGGTCGGGGTTCGCAATTGCGAACCCATGTTCGCAAATGCAAACACAGAGACCTGAAAAACACGAATTTCACTCATTTCTTCACATTTTACAAAACCAAAACACCCATTTGCGATTCTTCAAGGATTTCTTCTTCATCAAAACGATTGTAAGTCACTTTTTACTTAATTCTTTCAATTCCTAACATCATTAAACATGTTTTTCATAAGAAATCAAAGATTTTCATGGTAAAATTCTTGTTTTTGTTAGAAAATAGGGTTTTTCGTAAATTGGGGAATTGGACCTCGAATTGAGGTCCGATTTTGAAACAAATTATATATATGAACTCGTGGGGGAATGGGTAACCGGATTTTGGTCCTAACCCCGAATTCCGACCATGTGGGCCCGGGGTTGAAATTCACTATTCATGGCAGAATGTTGTAAAAGTTGTAATTGGTATTAAGAATTTGTTTGTTGAGTAGAATTGATGATACTAAATCAATTGTGTATAGATACGGTTGGATTGGAGCCAAATTGAAAGAAAACACATTTCCACGGAGTGAATTGTTCATAAGCATTCGAGGTAAGTGTTTGTTCTATCCTAGCTTGAGGGAATAGGATTATGTGTTATGTGTTATGTGATCGACTGCGGTGTATGGGCTGTGGTGACGAGCATCCATACACTTGCGTCTAGTATGACCGTGAGTCGTTGGAAAATGATATTTTGAGATATATTACAGGTGAATTGTTATTGTTCTCCCTTGTTGGGACTTGTTGTGAAGATAATTATTGATTGCCCTTGATGGGACGATTTATGAATTGTTGTTTCTTTCTCTGCCCCTTAACTGTGATTGTTATTTGGGTGAGGAAGAGTGATAATGCACGAACGGTGATGCCGTGCCATGTTTATTTATTTATGCACGAAGGTTAATGTCGTGCCATGTTTTATTGATTATGCACGAAAGATCATGCCGTGCCCTGTTATTGAACCATGTACGAAGGATCATGCCGTGCCCTGTTATTGAACCATGTACGAAGGATCATGCCGTACTATGGATGTGAGGATGAGAGTAAAAGCACGAAGGGTGATGCCGTGTACTTTATTTGTTTGTTTGGTGAGGATGAGAGTAAAAGCACGAAGGGTGATGCCGTGCAATTGCTTGCTATTTCTTGAAGTGATATTATTCGTGTTTACATTATACTTTGTTTTCTTTGTGAAATTATTAACTGTGGTTAATTGTTGAATTCTTTAAGATATTTCTTATTGTGTTATTACTTGATTATTTCTTGTTATTTTGTGGTACACATATATATATATATTGAATTGCACAGGTTTATGTGAGTGTCTGGTCCTAGGCTTGTCACTACTTCGCCGGGATAGGCCAGGCACTTACCAGCACATGGGGTCGGTTGTGCTGATGCTACACTTCTGTGCGTTTTTGCACAGGTCCAGGTTATGATCAGGAGCAGCAGCAGCAGTAAATAGATTGCGTGGGAGTTGATCATATTTGAGACCGAGGTAGCTTGCATACGTCCGCAGGCCCGGCGTCTCTTTCTTTATTTATGTTATTAGCTGTAGTCTCTTTATTCCGAGACAAACAGAATTATGTTATATTTCCTTCAGACTTTTATGTGTAGTATTCCATAGTAGTTCGTGAGTTGGTGACTCCACGTCTTGGGTAGAGGATTTCAGGATGATTTTCACCTTGTGATTTGTTATTTCCATTTCGATAAAGTATTCCGCATTTATTTAATTAAAATTGTGTTAAAAACAGGAGAGTATGAATACAGTAGCTTGCCTAGCTACCACGAGTAGGCGCCATCACGATCCCGATGTTGGGGGAAAATCCGGGTCGTGACAATCCATAATTGTAGGTTCAATTTTTTTTGGTGCAAAAGATGCTGCTTTACATAATAATAAGATTGAACGTTACAAGGAGCAAGAAGCAACATACACAACATCCTGGGGGCGACCTCCGGATGGGTCATAACAAAAAGGGGATGCTTGTTGAAAACTATTAGTTGGCAAAGCCATTGCCGGAGGATTACAAAAAAACCTGCCAACGGTGCTAGTCTGGCAGTTAGGTTGTAGTTGTCTAACAAAAAGTGTACCAAACAATTTTCTTCTAGCGTTTTTTTGGACAAAAGGCGGTGGTTGATAAAAACGGTGATACTTGGGGAAGCCTCCATATGGAAACCATGTTTAGCTAAAGAGTCAACTACTTAATTTTGCTCCCTGTACATGTGAAGGATGACCGGATCATTCAGCTGGGCGATCAGAGACCTGCAATCAAAGATAATATTAGCATATACAGTGGATTAGAGGTATGACGTAGAGTAATAAGAGCCTTGGCATCTAACTTGACATCAAGTGGTGCATATCCATGAGTGAAGGCCAAGTTAAGACCATGGTAGAGTGAAATTAGCTTAGCTTCAATGCTCCCATGAATTAAGTGATGACCCGCGAAGCCCAAAAGCAGTTACCCAGTTGAGTCATGGATGACTCCACCAATCCCCCCATGCATCAGTATTTAGTTTAAAGTAACATGGACTAGGAGATTGCCATATGATGTGCATAGGGATACATGTAAATATTATGTGAGGGGGAGCGGGGAACTATAATAATATAATTTCGCAACCATACGAAGAATATGAGACACGGAGGGGGGTTGACTATGGGATGGAAAAAGTTTCTATTACGGGCCAGCCAGATGTGCCACAAACCAAAGGGGATAAGTATGTCACTGGGACATTTAGGGAATTCGGCGTGGCAGTATGCAAAAATGAATTGTTTGAGCCATATAAGTGGGGTGTCAACAGTACTATGAAGCTTCGTAATTTCTGGTATCATGGATAAAATTGACCAAAGGTGTATTACAACTGGACAATGGAGGAATAAATATGTTATTATTTTAGAATTGATAAGGCATATGGCGCATGTGTCTTCTTAGAGAAAGCCTATGCGGTGATAATAACTAGCAATATCGAGGTGGTTATGGCTAGTCAGCCATAGGAAGTGTTTAATTTTTGGCGAGAGACGAAGCTTCCAAATCCAATTAAAGTATGGTCCTAAGGAAGTGGGGAGTAAGTTGTGATAAAGTGATTTGGTGGTAAAGTTGTCCCTTGAATCTACAGTCCGGGAAAATGAATAAGGGTTAGTGGTGTGGGAAAGAATATATGTATTAACGATTTGCTCTGGGAACCTTAGCGGTAGTTCAAAAGGGACAATGGTGAAGTCCCATTGATGACGGGTAAGATAAGTGGAATGCAGTATCAATAAGAGAGTGGAGGGATAAAGGCCATGTGATACATTGTCGTAAGTATTGATTGGTCCGATCCAGGAATCATACTAGAAGTTAATGAGTGTGTCGTCACCGATGAGTCACTTTATGCCTTGTTGACAATGGGGCCAACCAATGAGGAGGTTATTCCAAATAAAGGAACCATGAGCGTGTGGATTGGTCGTATGGTATAAGTATTTGTGGCGAATGGTAGCGGCCCATAAGGAGGAAGGGTTGCGAAGCATTTGTCAGGGTTGACTAGCTAATAAGGATTTATTTTTCTGGAGGAAGGCATTGTATACCTATACCACCATGAGTTTTTGGCATGGTGATAGTACTCCATTTTATGAGGTGGATTTTCTTTTTATTGGGAGTGGTGCCCCTACAAAAAATTACGATGGCAGTGCTCTAATTGGGAGAGGATAGTTTGAGGAATTTTAATGTATTGCATAACGTTGGGAGTCTATTCGGAGTGGAGTTAATAAAAGTTGTGCGCCTGTGATGAACCTAAAGGTCATCTCTTGTTTTAGAAGTTAAAACTGTGTTATGAGGCTTGAAAAACTCTTTTTATCCCACCTCAATGTGTGTGTCTAGTCGGGGCACGTTTCCGAAAATTTTTATGTGAATTTTAAGAAAAAGATTGATTCTGACCTTTAAAATTGATTAAAGTTGACTTTTGTCAACATTCTTAGTAAACGAACAAGAACGCATGATTTGACGTTCCTGTAGAGTCTGTAGTAAAATATGGGACTCGAGCGTATGCCCGGAATCGTATTCCGAAGACCCTAGACTAAGAAAATAATTTTTAAAAAAAATTATTTGCTTGAAAACATAAGGACTTTCAGAAGTGACATAATGCATGTTCTTGATGGTATAAGGCTCGTATCTTGATTCCGGAATGCGGTACAAGTTTAAAATAATAATTAAATCAAACTTCTGAAATTTGGTAAGAATAGGAGTTGATTTGGTAAAAATCGGACATTTAGTTGAGAAAATAGAAATTTTAATGTTCTTGAGAATTTTATGAATTTTGGTGCTGAATTCGTAGTTGTTGATGTTAATTTGATGATTGGATTGTACGAGCAAGTCCGTATGATATTTTTAGACTTGCATGCGTATTTGGTTTGGAGCCCCGTGAGTTTTGGATAGGCCACAGAATGAATTTGGACTTTAGAAAAAAGTGTTGCAGGTTTTAGTTCCGGTATTGGCCTCTGATCTCGCAATTGCGAAGTCTGTCAGTGTGGTAATTGCAATGGGTTGATTGCAATTGTGAAATATGCCCTGGCCAGCCTTGCTCGCAAATGCGAAGTCCTCAGTAATTTCCAGCAGTCACAGATCTAACACTTTCTTCGCAATTGGGAAGATAGCAGAAAATTCCCAGGGTTCGCAATTGCGACATCTACGACCTGATACGTGATTTTGACGGAGTTCTTCTTTATTTTTACAATTTTTCAAACCCTACACTCCGATAGATAATTTTCTTGAAGAGAGTTCCTCCCTAAATCATAGGTAAACGATTTCTAACTTATTTTCTTCAATTGTAATATCTTTTTACATGATTTCGCTTTAATATCTACGAGTTTTCATAGGAAATTGGGTGTTTTGGGGTAGAAGTTAGAATTTTCAAATTTTGGATATTTGGACCTCAATTTGAAGTCTGATTTCAAAACTAATTGCATATTTGAGTTTGTGTGTGAATGGGTGATCGAGTTTTTATTTGAACTTCGGGTTTTGACCAAGCTGGTCCGGGGTCGATTTTTGACTCTTAGGAAAAAACAATGGGAAAACTATTTTCTATGCATTAGAATTAGTTTATTTAGCATTTATTAATATTATTAAGTAAATTATGGCTAGATACAAGTGGATTGAAGGTGGAATCGAGAGGTAAGCGGTAGTTGAAGCTTAATCTTGTTTGTGGAATCAAAGTAAGTGTTTGTCTTAACCTTAGCTTGAGAGAATATGAGTTATGGTCTTATTTTCTATGTGTTAGTATCGAGTACGATGTATAGGTGTGGTGATGAGTATCTATACGTTTGAGTCAAGCATGTTCGTGAGTCTTATACCATGATTGTTGTGACTCTATTATGTATCAATCATGCTCAAAATGATGATTTTTAATGTTGAACAAAGCTTATGAATATTTTCTTGGTAATTGACTATTGTTGAGTATTGGCTTAAGTTGAGTTCACTTTGTAAAGTAATTGTTGAAGACGAGATGGGTTATAGCTGATTCTTTTGCCGAGATATTATTGTTGATATTGTTGATTCCCTTACCGGACGTATTATTTCCATTGTTTGGATGAGGAAGGGTGTAAAGCACGAAGGATGATGCCTTGAGTGATATTGTGAGTGAGTGTAATGCACGAATGGTGATTCTGTGCCGATGTTATGAGTGTTAATGCACGAAGGGTGATGTCGTTCCATGATTTAAGAGTTAATGCATGAAAGATTATGTCATGTCGATATTGTGAGGAATAATGCACAAGCGTAATGTCGTGCCATTATTATGAGAGATAAAACACGAAGGGTTATGTCGTGCCATTTTTGTTGTTTCATATGGTGAGGGTGAGAGTAAAAACATGAAGAGTGATGTCGTGCACGTGTTACGGTTTCATTATTCTTGTTGATAAAGATATGGTGTTCATTATGTTTCCTTATTGGTTTATTGTTAGTATTTGATATTCCATATAGCATGTCCCTTTCCCACCTTATTCTATTGATTCATGTTATTATAATTCTGTTTGTATATAATTTAACTACACGTGTATATATGATTGTCGTGTCCTAGCCTCGTCATTGTTTATCCGAGGTTAGACTCGACACTTACCATTATATGGGATCGGCTGTACTAATGTTACACTCTGTACTCTTTTGTATGGATTTCAGTACCAGACCCGGTGAGTAGCAGAGGTAGTTGTCTTCATTCTAGAGAGATCAAGGTAGATCTGTTGGAGTCCGCAGAGCCTGTAGAGCCTAAAATCCCCCTTGCCTATTTTAGCTTTCTACTATAGCTTTTCATTCCGAGAACAGTTGTACTTTTCTTTCCAGACGTGTGTTTGTAGTAAAAATGTTAGTCGTTCGTAAAATCTTGACACCAGGTTCGTGGGTAGTCATGTATCGGATTATTTGGATTTTGTTATAACTCTTTCGCACTTTTGATCTGTTTATATTTAATTACTGCTTATAGTTGTTTGGGTTGATTGCTAATGGGTCGAAACCTTAATAGTTGGCTTCCCTAGCTTTCACAATTAGGCACCATTACGACTCTCGAGGGTGGAAAATTCGGGTCATGGCAAGTTGGTATCAGAGTTTTGGGTTGCTTAGGTCTCACAATTCACGAACAAGCTAGTTAGAGATTGAGTGGTTGGTACAGAGACGTCTATGCTTATCCCCTAGAGGCTACAGAGTTCAGGAATAACTTCACATCTATTATTCATTGTCGTACGATTTGACTTCTCAATGCTAATTGAACTTCTACTCTGTTCTTTTGCAGACAGCGAGAACACGTTCTTCTTTATCGGTTGATCAGTAAACCAAGCCCCCAGTGGCAGCTCCTACGAGGGGCAGAGGATGAGGCCGAGGTCGTCGTAGGAGCAGGGCTTAGCCTAGAGCAGCAGCACCAGCAGTGGAGCCTCAAGTAGAGTTCGAGGAGGAGGCTCCATCCCAGACCGTTCTAGCAGGGCCAGCTCAGGTCCCAGAAGGGTTCTTCACTACCTCAGTACTCCAGGATACTTTGGTCCATCTAGTGGGCCTTATGAAGAGTGTCGCCTAGGCAGGCTTATTTCCTGTAAATCTAGTCGTCTCTCAGGCTGGGAGAGGAGCACGGACTCCCGCTACTTGCACTTCAGAGCAGATGGCTCCTCAATTTTAGACTTCAGCAGCTCAGCTAGTTGGAGTAGTTCAGCCGGGTGTGGTAGCTTAGACCGGTGATAGAGCAGCTATGGTTGTTAATGCTTTACGGAGGTTGGACATGTTCACCAAGCTCTTCACTGCTACTTATGGTGGTACATCCTCAGAGGATCCCTAGGACTATTTGGATAGTTGTCACGGGGTTATTAGAAATATGGGGATAGTGGAGACCAATGGGGTCAACTTTGCTGCTTTTTGTCTGTCAGGTTCTTCCAAGACTTGGTGAAGGGATTATTGTTTAGCTAGACCAGCTGGGTCACTGGCTTTGACTTAGGATCAGTTCTCTTAGTTATTACTGGATAAGTTTCTTTCTATCACTCAAATGGAGGACTATCGGAGGTAGTTTGGGCGTCTCCAGTAGGGTTCTATGACCGTCACTCAGTATGAGACCAAATTTATTGCCTTGTACCGTCATGCTCTTATTATACTTCCCACCGACAGATAGAGGGTGAAGAGTTTCATAAAGGGACTCGTTCATCCAATTCGATTGCATATGGCTAAGGAGATAGGAAGCGAGATTTCGTTTCAGGATACGGCCTATGTGGCCAGGAGAGTTGAGATGGTTCTATCATAGGGGAGTGGCCAGGGTCTAACAAGAGGCCTCGACATTCTAGCAGGTTCATAGGTGCCTCATCTGGAGGTAAGGATTATTTTGGTATGGGCCATCCTTCCATGTCATTTCATTCAGCACTTCAGGCTTCTCACAGTGCTCTAGATGGTTGTGGTTGTCACATGCATTATTCTGATAAGTTACCCTACAGTGCACTACCAGCTCCTATCGGTGCACCGCCGCACCAGAATTTTCAGGGTGGTTACTCAGGCCGTCAAGGTCAGCAATCCCAACAGTCGAGGGCTTGTTATACTTATAGTGATACGAGATATATTTCTAGATTTTACCCTCGAGCCTCGAGCAGTTCTAAACATGAGGGTTCTCCTGTTATAGTTCGAGCACTGGGTATTCCACAGCCCGCCCGACTAGCTAGTGGTAGGGGTTAGGCAACTAGAGGTGGAGGTCGAGGTGTTAGAGGTGGAGGTCAGGCCGTTAGAGGTGGAGGTCAGGCTGCTACAGGTAGAGGCCAACCAGCAGGAGGTCATCTCGGAGATGTAGTTCAGAGTGGTGGGGCCCAATCCCGATGTTATGCTATCCCAACCAGACCTAAGGCCTCTGATGTAGTTATCACAGGTACAGTTTCGATTTGTAGTAGAGACGCTTCAATTCTATTTGATCTGGGTTCCATATATTCCTATGTGTCATCTTATTTTTCCCCTTATCTGGTTATGTCTCGTGATTCTTTGAGTGCACTTATATATGTGTCTACACCAGTGGGTGATTCTATTATTGTAGATCGAGTCTATCACTCGTGTGTGGTTATTGTTGGGGGTCTTGAGACTCATATAGATCTCATACTTCTCGATATGTTAGTCTCCGATGTCATTTTGGGGAGGGATGGTTATCCCATTTTTATGCTATATTGGACTCTCACGCCAAGACTGTGACCTTAGCATTACCGGGGTTGCCTCATTTGGAGTGGAGAGGTACTCTTGGTCATTATGCCAGCATGGTTATCCCATATATGAAGGCTCAGCATATGGTTGATAAGGGGTGTTTGGCTTATTTGGTGTATGTTTGTGATTCTAGTGCTGCGGTTCCTTCTATGGATTCCGTGCCCGTTGTTTGTGATTTTCCTGAGGTATTTCCTTCAGACCTGTCGGGGATGCCACCCGACAGTGATATTGACTTTTGCATTGATTTGGCTCCGGGCACTCAGCCCATTTCTATCCCGCTATATTGTATGGCACTGCTAGAGTTGAAAGAATTGAAAGAATAATTGCAAGAGTTGCTTGATAAAGGCTTTATTAGACCTAGTGTCTCCCATTGGGGTGCGCTGGTGTTGTTTGTTAAGAAGAATGATGGATCGATGAGAAATGTGCATAGCAGTTGAACAAGGTCACAATCAAGAATAAGTATCAAATATCCATTGCCAAGGTTTGGTGATTTGTTTGACTGGCTTCAGGGTGCCAAAGTGTTTTCAAAGATTGATTTGAGATCGGGCTACCATCAGTTGAGGATTAGGGCATCTGATGTCCCTAAGACCGATTTTCGCACTCTGTACGAGCATTATGTGTTCTTAGTAATGTCATTTGGGTTGACAAATTCCCCAGCGACTTTCATGGATTTGATGAACCGTGTATTCAAGCCTTACTTGGATTCCTTCGTGATTGTCTTCATTGATGATATTTTGATCTATTCCCGTAGCTAGGAGGAGCACGAGCAACATCTTCGAGTCGTTCTCCAGACTTTGAAGGACAGTCAATTGTATGCTATATTTTTGAAGTGCGAGTTTTGGTTGAGTTTAGTTGCATTCTTGGGCCACGTCGTATCAGCAGAGGGTATTCAGGTGGATCCGAAGAAGATAGAGGTAGTCAAGAACTAGCCTCGACCCATATCAGCTACAAAGATCTGGAGTTTCTTAGGTTTGGCAGGATATATCACCGGTTTGTGGAGGGACTTTCATCTATAGCAACACGATGACGAGATTGACCCGGAAGGGTGCCCAATTTAGGTGGTCAAATGAGTGTGACGCGAGCTTTCAAAAGCTCAAGACAACTTTGACTACGGTGTCACTGTTGGTACTGCGTACAGGTTCAGGGACATATACAATGTATTCTGATGCATCTCGTATTGGACTTGGTGTGGTGTTGATGTAGAATGGCAAGGTTATTTCATATGCTTCGCGACAATTGAAGATCCACTAGAAGAATTATCCAGATCATGATTTGAAGCTTGCAGCCACTGTTCACAAGTTGAATATTTGAAGGCATTATTTACATGGCGTGTCATGTCAGGTGTTCACCGATCACAAGAGTTTGAAATACTTGTTCAAGCAGAAGGAGAAAAATTAGAGGTAAAGGAGCTAGTTGGAGCTTTTGAAATACTATCATATCACCATCTTGTTTTATCCAGGAAAGGTCAATGTAGTGGCCGATGCTTTTAGTAGGAAGTCAGTCAGTATGGGCAACCTTGCATATATTCCAGTCGGTGAGAGACTGCTTGCTTTGGATGCTCAGTCTTTAGCAATTCAGTTCATGAGGTTGGATATTTATGAGCCCAGCTGTGTGTTAGCTCGCATAGATGCTCATTCTTTATTATTTGAGTGTATCCGAGATCGGTAGTATGATGATCCTCATTTGCTTGTCCTTAGAAACACAGTATGGCACAGAGGTGACAAGTATGGTATGATTGGAGATGATGGTGTTTTGAGGATGCATGGGCGTATTTGTGTGCCTAATGTCGATGGACTTCATGAGTTGATTCTAGAGGAGGCCCATAGTTCCCGATATTCCATTCATTCGGGCGCCTCTAAGATGTATCAGGACTTGCAGCAGTATTATTGGTAGAGAAGGATGAAGAAGGATATTGTTGCATATGTAGCTAGGCATTTGAATTGTCAGTAGATAAAGTACGAGCATTAGAGACCTGGTGGTTTGTTACAGAAGATTTATATTCCTGAGTGGAAATGGGAGCGTATCACTATGGACTTCATTGTTGGACTCCCACGGACTTAGATGAAGTTTGACACAGTTTGGGTTATTATGGATAGGATGACTAAGACAGCACAATTTATTCCTGTGGCAGTTTCCTATTCTTCTGAGTGGTTGGCAGAGAATTATATCCGGGAGATTGTTCATCTTCATAGTGTTCCTGTGTCTATCATTTCAGAGTGATGTATATAGTTTACCTTGCATTTCTAAAGGACAGTGTAGCATGAGTTGGGTACTCGGGTTGAGATGAGCATATCCTTTCATCTTCATACGGACAGACAGTCCGAGTGTACTATTCAAATCAGTTCTTGCCATTAGAAAAGTTTTCCTACAATAATAGTTACTAGCCGAGCATCCAAATGGATCATTATGAGGCATTATATGGTAGGTAGTGTCGATACCTGATTGGGTGGTTTGAGCTGGGAGAGGCTCGGTTGTTGGGTGCAGATCTAGTATAGGATGCCTTGGCTAAGGTTAAGATCATTCAGGATAGGCTTTGTACATATTAGTCCAAGCATAAAAGCTATGCCGACCGTAAGGTTCGCAATGTGACATTCATGGTCGGAGAGCAATTGTTGATTCGGGTTTTGACCATGAAGTGTGTGATGAGATTTAGGAAGAAGGTCAAGCTAAGCCCTTGATTCATCAGTCCTTTTGAGATTCTTGATCGACTGGGAAAGGTGTCTTATATACTTGAATTGCCACCGAGTTTATCAGTAGTACATCTAGTATTTCATGTGTCCATGCTTCGGAGGTATCACGCCGATCCATCTCACGTCTTAGACTTCAACACTGTCTATTTGGACAAGGACTTGACCTATAAGGAGAAGTCGGTAGCTATTCTAGATCGGCAGGTTCGTCAGTCAAAATCGAAGAATTTTCCTTCAGTTCGTGTGTAATGGAGAGGTCAATCTGTTGAGGTAGCAACCTGGGAGTCCGAGTCCGATATATGGAGCCGTTATCCTTACTTTTTCACCGACTCACGTAGTTTTCTATGTCCGCTCGAGGGGAAACGTTTGTTTTAGAGGTGGAGAATATGATGACCCTAAAGGTCATCCCTTATTTTCGAAGTCAAAATTCTGTTTTGAGGCCTTGAAAACCTCTTTTTGTCCCACCTCGATTTGCGTGCATAGTCCGGCAGCGTTTTCAAAAAGCTTTTATGTGAATTTTAAGAAAAAGATTGATTTTGACCTTTAAAATTGACTTTCATCAATATTCTTGGTAAATGGACCTGGACATGTAATTTGATGGTCCCATAGGGTCCGTAGTAAAATATGGGACTCGGGGGTACGCCCAGAATCGAATTCCGAGGTCCCTAGCCCGAGAAAAGAAATTTAGAGAAAATTATTTGCTAGAAAAATAAAATGCTTTTAGAAGTGAAATGATGCATGTTCTTGATGGAAACGGGCCTGTATATTGGTTTTGGAGCCTAGCACAATATTAAAATAATAATTAAGTCGAACTTGTGAAGTTTGGTAAGAATCGAAGTTGACTTGGTAAAAAGCAGACCTTTAGTTGAGAAAATAGAAAGTTCAATGTTCTTGAGAATTTTATGAGTTTTGGTGCTAAATTCGTAATTGTTGATGTTACTTTGATGATTGGATTGCACAAGCAAGTCCGTATGATATTTTTTAACTTGTGCGCATGTTTGGTTTGGAGTCCCGAGGGCTCGGGTGAGTTTTGGATAGGCCACAGAGTGAATTTTGACTTAGGAAAAATTGTTTCAGGTTTCAGTTCGGGTATTGGCCTCTCATCTCAGAATTGAGAGATCAGGGATCGCAATTGCGAAGTCTGTCAGTGTAGTAATTGCGAGGGGCTGATCGAAATTGAGAAATATGCCCTAGCCATGCTCGCATTTGTGAGCATTTCTTCGCAAATGCGAAGTCCTCAATAATTCCCAGCAGTCGCAAACATGATAGTTTCTTCGCAATTGCGAAGATAGCAAAAATTCCCAGGGTTCGCAATTGCAAACGCCTTGTCGCCATTGCGTTATTTGCGACCTGATAAGGGGGATTTTGATGGGTTCTTCTTATTTTTATATTTTTTCAACCCCTACACTCCCGTAAACGATTTTCTTGAAGAGAGTTTTCCCCCCAAATTATAGGTAAACGATTTCTAACTTATTTTCTTCAATCTATATCATCTTCTTACATGATTTCACTTCAAAATCTAGGGATTTTCATTGGAAATTGGGTATTTTTTTGTAGAAGTTAGGATTTTCAAATTTTTGGCATTTGGACCTCAATTTGAGGTCCGATTTTAAAACTAATTATATATTTAAGTTCATGAGTGAATGGGTGATAGGGTTTTAGTTCGAATTTTGGGTTTTGACCAAGCGGGCCCGAGGTCAATTTTTGACTTTTTGGGAAAAACACTGGGAAACTATTTTTCATGCATTAGAATTACTTTATATATCATTTATTAATGTTATTTATGACTAGATACAAGCTGATTAGAGGTGGAACCGAGAGTTAAAGCGGTAGTTGACGCTTAATCTTGTTCGTGGTAATAGGAGTTGAGGTCTTATTTGCTATGTGTTAATATCGAGTACGACGTATAGGTGTGGTGACGAGTATATATACATTGGAGTCAAGCATGCCTATGAGTCTTATACCATGATTATTGTGACTCTATAATGTATCGATCATGCTCAAATTGATGATTCTTAATGTTGAACAAAGCTATGAGAGTTTTCTTGGTAATTAAGTATTGTTGAGCATTGGCTCAAGTTGAGTTCATTTTGTAAAGTAATTGTTAAAAACGGGATTGGCTATAGCTGATTCTCTGCTGAGATCTTATTGTTGATACTATTGATTCAGTTGCTAGGATGTATTGTTTCAATTGTTTGGGTAAGGAAGAGTGTAAAGCACGAAGGTTGATATCGTACATGATATTGTTAGTGAGAGTAATGCACGGAGGGTGGTGTCGTGCTGATGTTATGGGTGTTGCCCAAAGGGTGATGTCGTGCCATGATTTGAGAATTAATGCACGAAGGGTGATGTCGTGCCATGATTTGAGAATTAATGCATGAAGGGTGATGTCGTGCCGATATTGTGAGGAATAATGCACAAAGGGTGATATCATGCCATGATTATGAGAGGTAATGTAAGAAAGGTGATGTCGTACCGTTGTTTTATTTCGTATGGTGAGGGCGAGAGTAAAAGCATGAAAGGTGATACCGTGTACGTGTTACCGTTTCATTATTCTTGTTGATATAGATATGGTGTTCATTATGCTTCCTTATTGGTTTATTATTAGAATCTGATATTCCCTGCAACATCTCCCATTCCTATCTTATTCTGTTGATTCTTGTTACTATGATTCTGTTTGTATATGATATAACTACACATGTATATATGACTGTCGTGTCTTAGCCTCATCACTACTTTGCCGAGGTTAGGCTCGACATTTACCAGTACATAGGGTCGATTGTACTGATGCTACTTTTTGCACTCTTTTGTGTAGATTTCAGTATCGGGCATGTTGAGTAACCAAGGTAGGTTCCTTCAGTCCAGAGAGACCAAGGTAGATCTGCTAGCATCCACAGAGCCTAAGGTCCCCCTTCCCTATTTTAGCTTTCTGCTATCTCTTTTCATTGTGAGAACAGTTGTACATTTCTTTCCAGCCTTGTGTTTGTAGTAAAAAATTTAGTCGTTCGTGAAATTGTGACACCATATTCGTGGGTAGTCATGTATCGGATTTCGATTTTGTCATAACTCTTCCTTACTTTTTATATGTTTATCTTTAATTACTATTTATAGCTATTTGGATTGATTGCTAATGGGTCGAAACCTTAATATTTGGCTTGCCTAGCTTCAAGAGTAGGCATTATCACGACTCTCGAGGGTAGAAAAAGGTTAAAAATATTTGGTGACATAAATCAATGACCTTTGGTCCCATGTGCGGCCAGTAATGTTGGGAAAAAGAAGGACTCCTGGTTCTTTGAAGGGTTTAAATGAATTTACAACTGAAAAGATTTTGCTGTTTGATAATAGGCGTAGTAGAGCTTCACTCACAGCTGGAGTGAGGAGGGGGGGAGAAGCATTGGGGAGTGGGTTTAGAAGAGAATGTGTGGAGTCAGTGGTATAGAGTGTGTTTATGTAATTGAGGATGGTGTAATGAATTTGAAGGTAATCATAGAACCAATTACTCATATGGTCCTTTAAACCGTTAATACAATTCCTGCGACATCGGTGTTGGGTGGAGAGGTGGAAATTTTTTGAATTAGCATCACCGTCTTGTAACAATTGAACAAAAAATTATAGTTTCGAGAACTCTTCTTCCATACGAAGAACATCGTTATATTCTTGTAATAAAGTACTTTCCACTTGTCGTAAGAATGAGCTAGTGGAAAAATTTTGGAAGTATTGGATACCTCATAATGTGACAAGTAAATGACGTTTTCGATGAAAAATATTACCAAAGGAGTCTTTATTCCAGCTATTAATATTATGCTTAAAAGGAGTGATCGCATAGACGAAGGTAGGAGGAGGGTGCCAGCTGCCACTGACTATGGTAATAAAATTCGGATGAGAGGTCCACATGGTTTCAAGATAAAAAATGAGGAATTTGCTAACTCGTGAAGGCTGAAGGCTCAGTAATAGTGGTGAGTGGTCTGAGTGTGTATGAGGCAAGTGACGCACAAGGGCATCGGGGAATAAGTTAAGCCAAGCATAATTAGCAAAAGTCTATAAAGTCGTTCTAAAATATTGGAACCAAATTTTCTTTTATTAGTCCATGTATATTTGATGCCCTTATAGCCAAGGTCTACTAAATTGCAGAAAATAACCACTTTTGAGAGTTAGGATATACCTGGACCATGAGTGTATATCATGTTCAGTCATAGCTACATTTTCAACATATAGGAGATGGTTGTGCCAAAGTATAACAATTCTACCTGATTGACCAATTTTCGGAACCTCATAGAAGTGTGTGAAATAAAAATCAACCCGTAAAATAATGTATTTTTGCATGTGTGTTTCAAATAATACAATTAAAGCAGGAGCATGATAATCAAGAAGTGAACAAAAATTTGGCGAAAATCACTGTTACGGGCGCCTATACAATTCCAAAGCATAAAATACATATTAGTTGGGGTGTGAGAAGAGTCGTCAGAGTCATTTAGTAGGTTGGAGGATTCTCCATGGGAATCAAACAAAGTTGTATGTTTGGTGAAAAGAGGACTCGCTTGACATATGGGATCTAGTCATACCACTAGAAGCTCAAATAACATCGTTCAAACAGGTCTAACACTATTCATCATCCCTATCGACCAACTCTTCTAGGGTTTCGTGAATAAACGTTTAAATAAAATTCTACCTTCGTAAATACACTCTACTACGACCTCTTTGACAAACCCTATAATTTTCAAGATTTGAGTTCTTGAAGTGTCCTTGAGATTTCTTCAAAGATCTATAAATTTTATGATGTTGGAGGGTTAATGGATGTAATAAATGAACCAAATCTAGCAAAAAAAAATATTTAATTCTTACCTTGAAGATGCATTAATGGTATGGAGCTACTCTCTCTCTCTCTAAGACATCAAAGACAATGCCAAAATAAAATACCAATCTCCCCCTCCCCCTCCCTCCCTTCTCTCCGTAATTGCCTTTATAAAGACTTTAGAACTCAGACGCAACCTGGGACGCATCGCATGCTTCGTAGCATGCGTCGCGGTCCATCATGTTTAAATGGATGCCAAGGTTGGTGCTATGGTTGGAGTGCACTGTCACCATTGTGGCAACTAAAGAATTTGGACGATATGGGGATGCGTCGCACCAACCTCGGCGAGCATCACCTGTAGCTATTTCTTGATGCAATAATCTGTCAATGCCAATATAATCCATTTGATACCAAATTTTCTTCCTCTCCTTTATTCCTTTTCACTTTGATTATTTTTTTGCATGTTAATCCATGATTCATCCTTCATGAATTAAAATTTTCAAGCT
Source organism: Nicotiana noctiflora (assembly GCA_032618575.1). Classification (NCBI taxonomy): domain Eukaryota; kingdom Viridiplantae; phylum Streptophyta; class Magnoliopsida; order Solanales; family Solanaceae; genus Nicotiana; species Nicotiana noctiflora. The sequence goes on along the minus strand of JASVEL010014218.1, from coordinate 38,676 downwards.
CATATTTGCCCGATTAGTTATAAAAATTCACAGGGCTTTACACAAATTTCTTTGGTGCAGTCGACTATTACACCTTGCACCTCACAAGCTTAATGGGTGAAAAAATAATTTAAAAATATAAGCAAAATAAGAATCCATAAATGTTGCTAATCATTTATAGTTGTGCTATGGTCTATACTTATAGAATGGATAGACTGGATAAATAATTTGGATGGGATAGAAGCAGATAAATAATTTGGTTTGAGTAAGTATTTGTGATATTATTCTATTTTTATTAGCGGTTATAAAAAAATTGATAGTTTCACCAAAATATCCTATTTCTATCATTTTTCTTATGTTAATAGACAGCAAATGTTGGGCATTTTCTTAGGTGAAGCCCATATATTTTAGTTTAAAAAATTAGGTGGACGGCTATTTGAGTTAGTTCTTCTATGTTATAAAAGAGCAAAATTCATTTGTACTCACTCGTGCCAAACTTATAACACCGGTAGTCAAAAATTACAATATATATTTTATAGTCCAAAAGTAATTCTAGTGGTTAGCCACCAAATTTGAAGAGTTTGTCGGAATGGACAGCTATCCACCGGTATTGACAAACAGAGGATTTAACTATGTCCTTACTCTTTTCCCCGTTTCTCGTCAATTGGAGTAAGGAAATTTTACAAAAAAAAAAATGTTTTGCTTCAACAAATTTTCTATTCCCTCCCCCTCCCTCGAGAATTTCAAATATCCACAAAATAAGAACGATCAATAAGATGATCGGAGCAGAATTGGATATACTTCAGAAGTAGCAGGGTGAAGAAGTTTGTCTTCTCGTGGCAAAGTACTGTGCAGAGCTCGAGTTGCTGCTGCTTTACCATTTGCCGAAGAAGAAGATAAGTGTTAAACAACAAACTTACAGCTTTAACTCTTTAATTGGGATGGCGACAGATTCAACGAAGCGAAGGTGAAGGAGATCATAAAAAGGTCTTGTTGGGGTCTGTAGATATTTTACAAACAATCTCCAACTACCCATAGATAATTATATACAATAGAGTATCACTATATAAAATACATACAAATAGATTGTCTATATAAAAAAAATATACTAAATAGACTGTCACTATACATAATTTATATAAAATGAACTATCACTGTATAAAATATATACATAACTAATTGTCATTATATAAAAAAATATACTCCCTCCGTTTCAATTTATGTGAACCTATTTCCTTTTTAGTCCGTGCCAAAAAGAATGACCCCTTTCCTTATTTGGAAACAATTTAACTTTATACAATGATTTATAGCCACATAAAATAAATGTGCCTCATTTTACACCACAAGATCAAAAGTCTTCCATCTTTTCTTAAACTCCGTGCCCAGTCAAATGAGTTCACATAAATTGAAACGGAGGGAGTACTAAATAGACTATTACTATACAAAATATATACTCCTTCTATTCCATTTTATGTGAACTTATTTCCTTTTTGGTCCGTTCCAAAAAGATTGACCATTTTTGGTAATAATTTAACTTGAACTTACATTTCTACCTTAATGAAAAGCTTTTATAACCACACAAATACTCTAGCCTCTTTTTGACTTGTTTAGGGCCACAAATTTCAAAAGTCTTTATTTTTTCTTAAACTCTGTGCCTAGTCAAATAGATTCACATAAATTGGAAAGAGGGATACTAGACTGTCACTATATGAAAAATATACTAACTAGACTGTCACTATATAATTTATATACAATAGACTGACTACAAAATATATACAAAATAGACTATAAATATACAAAAATTATACAAAGTAGACTGTCATTATATAAGAAATATATTAACAAACTATCACTATACAAAATATATACAAAATAGACTGTCACCATACAAAAAAATATAAAATAGACTGTCACTATACAAAATAGACTATCACTATACAAAAAATATACAAAATACATATTTTAGGCTATTAGATGTACTATGTTTGGGGCGAAGGGATATTTCGGTCAATGGGGAAAATATGTGCCATTAAACTCGTAAATAAAATGTATAGGTCGCCCCCATTTAACCTATACCCACTTTTTAGAAAAGTTTTGACTTGTACTGACTATTTAAATAACTCCAGGCATCTTTCTCCTCATTCTTTTTCTGAATGCTGAAGCTTGGGATATTGTTATGCGTTCTAACATGATGATTCATATATATCTGCTTGTCCCATTATGTTCAGTTTAGTCTTATTCACAATAATTTAACCTCTTAGATATTTTAGCTTTACAGGCACATTCGTTTTTGGTTCTAATTTATATGTAGTAACTTATTTTTAGGTCAAAATATTTTTCATTCTTTAATCATTGAAATGAACAACATCAATCATTGCTAGTCATGATTTTATTAAATTCATCGTTCTTTAGAAATTCAGCTCTAAGAATGCTGAAGTTCAGCAAATATAAAACAAACTTCAGCCCAACAATGTTGAAGTTCATCACAAACAGAACAAAGTTTCAGCTAAACACATATTGAAGTTCAACAAATACAGAACAAAGCTTCATCTAAAATGCTGAAGTTTAGTAAATACATAACAAAGCTTCAGCTACTACAACGTTTAAGTTCAACAATTACAAACAAAAACTTCAGCAAAACATGCTATAGTTTTATTGAACTGAAGCTTGCCATTTGCACTATGAGCTAAAGTTTGTGAGAATTCTTATGCAAGTCAGGCCAAACTTCATGCAAAAATATTTGAAGTTTTGCTACACTTAGCAAAATATTCTGAAGTTCAAACTTTAGACATAAATTTTTGCTACTTCAGGCCCGTATATTTGAAGTTCTTAAAAATGGATATGCTTATAATTTTTTATGTAACGGGCATAAGTTATAGATGACACAAAAAGCGTGTATAGATGCGAATTGATGGGCTACATAATGTTATTTTCTCGTTATAAAATGAGGTTATTGGGTGTTCTTGCGTGTAGCCCGAGTATTATGGGCTTATTATAAAATGTTAAAATTTCACGGTATAGCCAGTTTTCATACTAGTCAATAAAAAATAGCCACTGTTTACGAAGTCAATGAAAAATAGCCACTAGTTTGCTGCAACATGGACTGGTCCTAGTCTAATATACGGGAGTTCTGGTGCAATTGTATACAAACTCCAGCATATTATTCTGGACCGGTATACTTTGCGAACTTCTGTAAAATTTGCGGGAGACTGGAGCACGTGTGCTCCAAACTCTAGTATATTGTACTGAACAATTATACTTGTTGGAACTCCCGTAAATTTGCGGGAGTTCCAGCATAATTATGCTTGAACTCCCGTAAAATTTACAGGAGTTCAAACATATTAATGCTGGAACTCCAGTAAAAATTGCGGGCATATTTTTTCACATTTTGAACAGTATTTTCGCTCAGATTAAAGTGGCTAAATTTGATGACTTTTAAAACTTGGTTATTTTTCAACGATCAGTGGTAAATCTGGCTATTTTTGAATTTTTTCCTTATAAAATAGGGAGGCCCTTGCGTGAAGCCCGAGTATTATGGGCTTATTATAAAATAGGGAGGCCCTTTTATGATCGATACTCCACGAATATAAACCCTAGCTTCCTTCTTGTTAACTTACAACCCTTGCTGCAACCCGTAGGAGAAAGACGCACAGGCGCCGCAGTAGCAGCAGAGCCAAAAATGGAGCCAGCTAGAAATGTGAAGGATGTTTCACCTCACGAGTTCGTGAAAGCTTACGCCGCTCACCTCAAGCGTTCCGGCAAGGTCTGCCTCTCTCTTTATCATTCTTCTCTCAAATCCACTTCTCTTTGTAAACAATAGATACATCCATTTCTCCATAGTGTAAAGTTTTCTAGTTTGCAAATTTATCCGTTTTTTCGTAGTGTAAAGTTTCTCAAGTTCACAAATTTATCTGATGGAGTATCTTTCCCTTTTAATTTGCGTGTATGTTTGTAATTCGATCAGTGATGTTCTATCGTGTCTCTATGTTTTATGTGTGGTGGTTTACTTTTATTTCTGGCTAAGATGTCCTTTCAGTGTATTTACTAGTGTTCGCTAATAAGTGTTCTAGAAGTTTAATTGACATAGTCGTCCAATTTATTCATGATTGTACATGACTATGGATGTTGGCCTGAAAGCGGTTGTGGTCAGACACTAAATTGAGAGAGCATTTGTCCGCTAGATCCTGTTAAAGACTGAAATCTATATTACTTTGGTTTATCTGCTAGATCCTGTTAAAGACTGAAAGCTATATTACTTTGGTTTGTACTTGAATGTGTTGCCATATTTTATTAAATTTACACACATTCCATTTCTATATTGTTTACACAGTTAAGAGTATGTAGTCTGAGGTGATAGAATGAGATAGCTAAAGTTGTCTGGTATCGCAGCAAAAAGCTATTATATATTATGATCAATAGGGTGAGTGCCTGGCTACATTCAAAAAGCTACTACTTGACCCCCTCATTTTTGTTTAGTTTAGGCAAGCTTGCTGCTGTAATTTGGTTCGGATGTGAGATAAAAACACAGTTGTCTTATTTGTTTGCTGATTATTAAATTTCATTGCCATAGATGGAGCTTCCTGAGTGGACTGACATTGTCAAGACTGGTAAACTGAAAGAGCTTGCCCCATACGACCCTGATTGGTACTACATTAGAGCTGGTATGTATTTCCTTTATGTCCTCACACTGAAGAAGAAAATTATGTGACTAAACTTGAGTGTTCCTAATTCTTGCATTTTGTTTCGTATTGTTTGGACAGCTTCCATGGCAAGAAAGATCTATCTGAGAGGAGGTCTTGGAGTTGGTGGATTCCGAAGAATTTATGGTGGTAACCAGAGGAATGGAAGTCGCCCACGTCATTTCTGCAAGAGCAGTGGTTCAGTTGCTCGCAACATCCTTCAGCAATTGCAGAACATGAACATCATTGACTTTGATCCCAAGGGGTAAGTATTCTTGTCACATTCCAATTGCATCTTTCAAATTGTAGAGAAGGAATTCAGTTGCTTAGGAAAAACTCCTGGGATTGACATCTCATTTTGAAATGTTATTTGAGTTAAATGGGGAATTCTGCCGGAGAATAATAGGGCTTTCCCCTGATTTGGTGTCTTTGCTATCGAATTTAGCTGATGTAGTTCCCCTAGCACCATCTTTTGTACTGATGCTTTATGGGCAGAAACATGATTTTTTATTTTTTTGTTTTTCTATATATCCTGAGAAACATGTGGGGTTTGGGTAGTCTAGAGTGTACATAAGCGTTATCCCTACTCTGGGTAGAAAGGTTAAAGGTTGTTTCTGATAGACCCCGGGCACAAGAAGATCGAAATATCCTGAGAAATAGGCATAAAATTAAAAAGGGAGTTAGAAGGAGTCATCTCTGAGATGAGATAAAAGGCCGAAATGCTAGTACTTATTATCTTTCTGATACTTGTAGAAGAATTACTGTTTGATATTTGTTACTCCTTTTTTCTCAGCGGAAGGAGAATCACATCCAACGGCCAGAGAGATCTTGACCAAGTTGCTGGAAGAATTGCTGTTGCCATTTAAGAGACGAAAGCAAGCGTTATTCTGCATGTTTTGCCTTTTTTCCTTTTATCATGGGATTCTTTTTGCATCAGTATGTTAGTTTTGTCCTTTCAGTACTCTAAGAGGTTACTTGGGCCTGTCCTCTATTTGAGCATAACATTTTATTTGCTTTAAGGATGTGTTTTATATGGAGGAACATAGTTTGCTAAATCAGTGAAAACTAATTTTCGTTTTCAAATAGCTAACTCTATATTTACACATGCTGTCAATCTTATTTTTAAAGGACCTGAGTTCTATGTACTGCAAAGTACAAAAAGGTTCTACTACAAGTCTAATTTGAATTGTGATGGCAAGCCAGGGAATTTTACTTTAGAAATATATTCGTATTTACTTAATAGGTAAATTCATTGTATAAAAGCTTTACACTATGTGTAAATAATTTCAACTTATTTGAATTATGTCAAACATATATTCATATATTATCCTGTATGGACAATTTTAATATAAAATTATTTTTCCTAATTAGAAGTATCAGTGACCTAGAAGCGAAACGAAGAGAGGCAACACCTGAATGGTAAGTTGTAGTGTAGGTTTCACTCTTTAGACTGTTCGTACTCGTGCTTTTTTCTTTCTTCCTTCTTTCTATTGTACAATTGCTTTTTACTATGAACCGTAGGTGTGGAGGAAATATAACGTTACTTGCTCCACCCACATCGTCTATGCAATCACTCGGATGTTTCTTGGTTTTCTTGAGGCTCCTGCGAATAACATGGTGGATAGCTTTTGGGTCTATTTCTTAGAGCATTCCGAATTCCTTTACCAAAACCAAGAACAAGGAGTCAAAATTACCTCCCCCTCAAAAAAAAAAAAGGAAGTTCCAAATTTTAATATTTGGTATCTTCTACCAACTTCTTTTCCTTTAGGTACTTGAAATATTTTAATGCCCTCCACTTTCCTCTTCTACCACGCTGACTTTTGCGACTTTGTTTCAAGATCTTTTAATTGGTATTTTCTTCGGTCCAAAATAAGTGATTTTTTGGTTCTTTTTTGCGATTCAAAATAAGTGATTTTTTTCAGATTTCAAGAATGAATTAATGATTTTTTCCTATATTGCCCTTGGAGTTAATAGTGTTGGAGTATGTGTTAGGAGTGTTTATTTGAAGAGATAGTAAAGGTTAATTTGGTCAAGATTATTATTAATTAATGTTACAAGGTGGATTTCCTAATGTGTGAAAACATCAAAAAATCACTTATTTTGGATCGGCAAAGTATTCTTTAGTCCTAAAACACATTTTTTATGTAGATTTTTTGAATAGACCTACTGAGTCATGTCGGCAATGTTGTTCCATCGCTGATATCTCACGTGGAACGCTTTACGTTTGATCAAAAAGTATTAAGCTTTTTACTTAAATCAATTAAAGATGAGATAGAGGGTAAATCATAGTCAAACATAATCAACTTTAGATCTGACACAATGAACACTAAAATTATAGGGATCGAGTTTATACAATATTACTTAGAAGGTTTGAGAGATGGTAATTGTAAATAATGAGCTTACATCTTTGATATGGTTCCAAACTTGTACAAGCAAAAAAGATAAAGGAGGAATCTCGATGGTAACTAGAAGATTTAGCTTTATTGATTCAGCAATGGAGATTACAAAGGTTTGTAACCCAAAATCTAGACTTTTTCCTTCGTTTCTTAAAGGTCCCTCCCCCGTTCTTCGTGTGTTCCTCCATATATATATATATATATATATATGTATATATATATATATATAATGACTATACTTTTCCTCAGTCGCCCAAGTATTACGTTCCGACGTGTAAGTCTTCTGATGGCTTGATCTTGGTAGTAGCAGTGATACTCGGCTTACATCTTTGATATAGATCTTTGATATGGTTCCAAACTTGTACAAGCAAAAAAGATAAAGGAGGAATCTCGATGGTAACTAGAAGATTTAGCTTTATTGATTCAGCAATGGAGATTACAAAGGTTTGTAACCCAAAATCTAGACTTTTTCCTTCGTTTCTTAAAGGTCCCTCCCCCGTTCTTCGTGTGTTCCTCCATATATATATATATATATATATATGTATATATATATATATGTTCCGACGTGTAAGTCTTCTGATGGCTTGATCTTGGTAGTAGCAGTGATACTCGGCCTTGTGAGCACGACCATGGCTCGATCGACCCCTTACCATTTCCTTTAATTATAATCATTTGATGGTCAGATTTTGACCCATACTGCTAATCCCTCTGCCCGATGGGGTCATCTTTTGGCGAACTCAATGGGCGGATCCTGCTGATTCAAGAGTTAGGAGAAATCTGGACATTATGCGAGGACGGGGTCCTTATGGCAAGGCAATGGCGTAATGCTTCAAGGACTTTACTAGACCGTTACGTCAGTTCGGGGAAGGATCGCCACGTCGATTCAGGATACCAAGAATATCCGTTAAGCGTCATTATGGCGCACATTTCCCCAGGCACCATATCGTTTCCTGTGCTCTTTTAGTTTTCTTTTTTGATTGGCGGCTCTCGGGTTTCCCACTCAGGACATTTGTGTTCCTATAAATAGGGGGAACCCATCAGTCGATTCTTATGCTTTTCAATTTACCTGAGAGAATTTTACAAACTTCCACCTTCTTCATTATTTCCTACACTTGCTTTCGTCAGAATTTGATGTGACCATTCTCCCTATTCTTTCATCACTTTTGTTTATTTCGACCAAGACAGACAAATGGCTAGTACTTCTCCCAGATTGATAAATTCGTCAAAGCTCTAGTGCTGGAAAATGACGTACCCCTTCGTGAAGAGGGAATAGAGGTGGCAGAAGACGAGGTATTTCTGACAGTGGATGAGATACTACCCCGTCCGAGAAAATTAAGGACTGACTTTAATAGCCCTGCCAGAGACGACCCAAAACATGTCCCTTCCACCATGGATGAAGCGGCGATTACGGTGCTCAAGGCCAAGTGGGGAATCCCAATTCATAACGAAATAGTATCGGCGGAGGGGGAGGGGGGAGGGGGGGAGGAAATTGCATATTTACACCGCCCGGGGTAGTGCGTATTTTACGCGTACCCTTTCATTATCAGGTATACGCTTTCTCTCCCCTCTCTGATGGTAGACTTCTATCACTTCTACGAAGTGTGCTTGGCTCAACTATCTTCGTACGCGTATAAACTCTTCCTCATACTTATCAAGTATGCGGAGCTTGCTGGACGAGGAATTTCCTTGGGGCACATGCTTCACATCTTTGCCCCTTATTTTCTTCGGGGTACAATGATCCATATGCGCCATTGAGGAACTAAGAATTTAGTGTTGAAGATGGAAGATAAGGCTAATCACCACTTCTGGGCAAGCTACTTCTATATGCAGACAGAACACCTTGTGGCAGATTCAATAGGATTTCCAGAGATGTGGAACTTCGTTCGTAAGTTTTTCTTTGTTTATTTTGTGATTTCTCTTATGACGACCGTCGATCGTTCACCGTTAGGTGATATTTCTAAGGACTTGCTTTTGCTTTTGCAGTTGAGAGACTACCTCCCCCGCAAGTTGACATATCCGTGAGTGGGTGAGCGCGATTCTCCCTCATACAATGGGCACCGGTGAGTGGGCATCCTTTCATGAGAAATATGGGCATAATCCTCTCACCGGTGGGTCGACCCGCAGCAATTTCTCTTTATTCTTTGTCTCACAGTTTGGCCTTATCATTATATAATCATCTTTTTTTGTCGATGGGGAGGGTGCGAAGGATGAGGGCTCCTCCGCTCGCATTCCGTCAGCTGGTTCCCCTTGCCCAGCCTGCACCGAGAGCTAAAGCTCAATCTGTGCATGCGACTGAAGTCATGCATGTGGAGACTACTTCTCAGCTTGAGACGTCGATTCCTGCTATCCATTTTATGGGTGAATATTCTTGCGCCGGTAGTAGGGAGGCCCCATCAAAAAGACAATGAGTGGTATTGGAAGTGACTCATTAGGCTGAAATATCATCGAGGGGAGACTTTGCCTTGGCTTTAGGGCCAATTCGACCATAGAGGCTACGCCTATGCAGTCAACAGGCTGGTGTGACGAAGATATGGAGTCTCGAGGCTGCCGTTGTTATTCCCGGTGGCCCTTCGACATCCTGACCAAACCTTACTTCTTCTTCGGCCGAAAGGGGAAAAAATATCATGGTTGATGATTACGAGTCTAAATACGACATTGATCCTAATAACGTTAGGATGTTCGAGGAGGGCTTTACCCGAATTGTAGTGAGAGCAGGAGGTCCCTCCCAAATATTAGAAATTTCGTCGGGCCTTAACCTTCTCTGATACACGGTGGATTTTATGTTGCAATTTGACCTTCTATGCTCTGTCGCAGAAGGCGAGGCTCTTCCGGATGTTAATGACACCGAATTGTCACGTGACATGGCCGCGATGGGTCTAAGGGTAAAGTTATCTTATTTGTTGATATTATTATTTTTGCTTTGTGACCTTAGTATTTACCGACTCATTTTTTCTCTTTGTTTTCAGTTCTATATGCTGGAGATCAAGAGTGCTCGTAGGGACGAGACTCGGCCTCAATTTTTCTGAAGATACTTGATAAGTATCGATGATATCGCAACAAATATTGCGATATACACGAGCGGCTCAAGGTGGGAATTAGTACTCAATCTATCAGGGAAGAGTTGGAAAAAATAGATCAGGAATTGAAACAGTCCATCCGAAGATGCAGTGAGCTCGAGGAACTATTCTGTTCCAAAGACGAGAAACTCGAGGTGGGCAAAAGGGTTGCCACAAAGTGTGAGTACCTTCAAGCGATGGTGTTGTCTCTGCATGCTGAACTTGAGCAGAATGCTACCAGAGTTGACGCTTTGAGAGCTGAATGGATGGGGAAGTTGGCCGAGCTGGAAAAGAAAGTGGCTGAAATGGAGAATGCCGATGAGGCTCGGTCATCAGCTTTGGCGAAGGCTGCGGTGTTAGAGGATACCATTCGTGTCCTTCAATCTAAGCAGGAATCTGAGACGGCTACGACCACGCTAAGAGAGGCACGACTCGAGGAGCGTATTGGTGAAATCAACCGGGAGGCTTCGAGCCTAGGAGACCGGGCCGTAGCACTCGAGGTTGAGAAGGAACAATTGTTGGCCCAGATCGAGTCTGCCTCTACCGCAGTTCCATGCTATATATATGAGTTATAAGTCCACACCAAGGCCCATCATGATATTTACAAGGGTTTGTGGGAGGCGAGGACTGTTCCGAGGCCACCTTTGAAGATGCTCGGGCAAAAATGCGCGAGGCTCGTACTGCTTGTGGGTATGCCCCTACGACTTCGAAAGTTAGGAAGGGCAACGACATTGGGGGTGAGCTCTTTTCTGATGATGATGTTGGGATGAACGACGGTGGAGATGATGCAGAGTGAAGCTTTTGTTGCTTCTTATGTACTTAGTTCCCCCTTTTTTGTTCTTTTGTCGTTTATTTTTATCTTTTCTCAGGGGAATATTTTGGCCCTGTGTAAGGTGCGACCGTCACATATGTACATTTAAATTGAATAGTTGTTTCGTACTCATTTGTGTATCTTTTGATTTTCAATATGGTGAGTCCCTGACTCTTTTGATTTCGAGTTCGAACTTGGAGTTTAGTCGAGGTCGGCTTGTGATGTGCCAACTCAGGTGGGAATAACCTTAATTCGGATGGGGTCGAATTTAGACTCGCCTTGCATACTCAAGAAGGACTGAATTCCAACCAACTAATTTAGGCAAAGTCAATTTTTCCATGTGTGTTCGAGCGAGGTCGAACCTGGAGTCTCCCTATTGGACGAAACCAATTCTGACATATATTTGAATGATGTAGAAATTATAACCAGTTGCGAATTCGGTTGACACTGAACCTTTCTTTCCCATGGCGAAGGCCAGTGGCTGTACGGGTATTATTTTGAGCAAGGTCATATTCCTCTTTAAGCAAAGACCGGTGGCCGTAGGGATGTTATTTCAAGCAAGGTCAAAACTACAACCCATTGTGATTTCGACCGAGGTCGAACTTCTCTTTTTGGCGAAGGCCGATGGCCGTAGGGGTGTTATTTCGAGCAAGGTCAAATTGTAACCCGTTATGATTTCGATCAAGGCTGAACTTCTTTCTTGGCGAATGTTGATGGTCGTAAGGGTGTTATTTCGAGCAAGGTCAAAATTGTAACCCGTTGTGGTGTCGATTGAGGTCAAACTTCTTTCTTGGTGGAGGCCGATGACCGTAAGGGTGTTATATCGAGCAAGGTCAAAATTATAACCCATTGTGATTTCAAGCGAGGTCAAACTTTTTTCTTGGGAAAGACCGATGGCTATAAAGGTGTTATTTCGAGCAAAGTCGAAATTGTAACCCGTCGTGATTTTGATCGAGTTCGAACTTCTTTCTTGGCGAAGGTCGATGGCCGTAAAAGGTGTTATTTAGATCAAGGTCGTAATTGTAACCCATCGTGATTTCAACCGAGGTTGAACTTCTCTTTCGGCGATGGTTGATGGCCGTAGGGGTGTTATTTCGAGCAAGGTCAAAATTGTAACACGTTGTGATATCGAGCGAGGTTGAACTTCTTCCTTTGAGAAAGCCGATGGCCGTAGGGGTGTTATTTCAAGCAAGGTCGAAGTTGTAACCCCTTGTGATTCGAGCGATTTCGAACTTCTTTCTTAGCAAAGGTCGATGGCCGTAAAGGTATTATTTCAAGCAGGGTCGAGCTATAACCTATTGTATTGTTTCCGTTGGGGAACATTACTCGTCGTCGTGTTGTATACGCGTGCATCGAAGCAAGTCCTGGTTCGCTTAGTTTCGCTTTCATTTGGAGAATACTGTGCATTTCCTAGGTGAGTCTAAGTTCGCTCAACGTTTGCTTCTACTGGATAATGTTGTGTGCTTTATGGGCAAGTCCAGTTTGCCTAACTTTGCTCCTACTGGATAATGCTGCGTGTTTTATGGGTGAGTCCCAGCTTGCTTAACTTTCTTTTACTAGAGATTGTTTTTTCAATAGTTGATCTATACCGAAGCATTTCTGTTATCTATGATACGCTTGTCACACCTCCTTTTGGCGCGCCCGCTACCCGGGGGTAGAAGCGTAAGGGAGTTTTTTCAATTTAAGTGACAATATTCGAAACGGGATTATTCCATTTATTTCAGAGTCGCCACTTGGAATAAATTAAGGTGTCCCAAGTCACCGATTTATTTAAATCCCGAATCGAGGAAATTTCGACTTTCCAAATGAAGTCTGCGAACCAGAAATTCTAAGTAAGGAATTCTATTGACCCGAGGGAAGGTGTTAGGCACCCCCGGATCCCGTGGTTCTAGCACGGTCGCTTCAATTATTATAAATGGCTAAAAATTCCTGATTTTATACATGCTGATAAATTATATGCTCTGATTAAAACTTTAAATCGCTTTATTAATTTGAAACCATACCAAAAGAAAGACTAATTACAGTATAGGCTCAGATTTTGACAGATAGGTAAATAATAATAATAAGAAAAAGGGTATCCAGATTACTTATTTGAAACCATGCCGATCTAGAGCCATTGTAAAACTAAACCCAAAAAAATCAATTTATTTAAAAAAAAAAAACGTATCCCTTAAAATTATTTCTAATTAAAGAATCGTACCAAATGATGTGTTATTTCCTAGCTTTTGACTTATGGCCGGAGATTGAATGAAAAGATGTGAACTAATCGAAAATTGACCAAAATATACGAAATACAAATAATTCGCCTTGGTCCATTATATAAAAAAAGATTGTTTATTTTTGGATTCTTACTATCCTTAATCCGATGTTAATTGGCGAAATCAAGACTGTGCAATTAAGATCAACCTAACATTGGTGTCTAAAGCATGGGCTAACTTGTCTTGTTTGCTTAATTACAAATAGATTTCAAAGAAAAACAATCAAATGAACAAATTCGAAAATGATTCGAAACAATTTGCATTACTAGTTAACGTCAATCAAATTAAAACCTTAAACATGTTTAGATTACTTGACTTTAACAAATTACCTATTTAAAATATCAAAGAAAATTTCAATCTGTATTGGCTAGTTTTACTTATGCGGAACAAAAATAGAAACTAGTTAAACATGACGAGAATTAAAACAAAAAAAAATAAATCGAGTTTACAATGATAGACAATACAAGCTTAACAGATTCTCCTCCAACTCGCATATGCTGAAAGTAAAAACTAAACAGGCATATAAGACTATGTACACTTTTAAACTTTTAATGATTAACAACGCAGTTTCTATTCTACCCAACAATCCTTAAATTAACAGGTAACTAACAAAAGTCATTTATGTAATAGCTTCAATGCCAGGATTCAAAATGGTCTTTTATTTCATTTCTAGTGCAAGAGTAGACAAACCCAAGGAATGTGTACCTGGAATGGAACACAATGAAGCAGGAGAAAGATCAGCAACAACAGTATATATCAGCAATAGTACAATAACAGCAGCAAATGACAGCAGTGACCCAAATTCCAACAAAAGAAACTTGAAGAACCAATGACCAAGAATAACATGAGGTTCCAGGAATGGTTTAAACCAAATAAGGAGTTTAAAACAAACCAACAGCAATCTTCAGAGAAAACCAAACAGCGACAATAGACCAAATCCAGACAAACCAACAGAAACTTTAGTTAGCTTGAACTGCTTAAAGCATGGGAAAGCAAAAGAGACAGGCTCGAATTGACTCTGATTTCAAACAATGAAACAGGTTTATATGAGGGGAGATTGCTTAAAACGGACTTTGAAATCTCTAAACAATCCTTTCAAGAGTTCTCCCAATGATAGCAAGAAGAAAACTTAGAAGGAAAATTGATGGCTAGAAGAGATTTCAAAACTGATAGTTCCAGCAATGTTTTCAAAGTGTATTAGCTTAGAAATTTGTTCTGTGTGTGCACAAGAGATATCTAATACCTGTCCTCTCTCTGTGAGTCTCCTGCCAGTTTTATAGCCAAACTTAAAAGAACTTTACACTTCCTGAATAATCAAATTTACTGCCTCTCTCCTTAAACACATGGGTACCTTTAACTTTTGAATCATTTTCCCCATGCTTTGTTCTGATTTTCCAGCTTTTAAAACACTTAACAAAGTTAGCAATGCTCATTATTATCTTGATATTCTCTGATTATTCCACCCTGATTTGTCTAAGTATGGGACTTTTTGTTTTAAAATTCCAAAAGGCAAAAAAATTAAAGGAACATCCTGCTGTCCAGCAGGTTCCACCAGTCTTTCCATGTGCAGTGCACTCTTTGATACCTAGCTGTTGGCTTTCAAACTCTAAATTAAGACAGTTATATCCAATTTAGTAGCTAGCCTAATTCAATTTAAACAATGAATTTGGAATCAAATTAACGACTCTAAGTTCTGTTTCAAAGTTCTAACAAACAAACCTACGAATCTAATCGACGACATTCGTATAGTCGATTACAACGCGCATAATCGATAAACAATAGTCGACGAACAAATTATCCAAGACCCTCTCGGCCAGAATAGTTCAAAATGTAGAATTAGCTGTTCGATGAATTTAAACGAATCGAATTCGTATCTTATAACGCCACATTTACAACAATGAATCAGAAAGCAAACAGATCGACCAAAAAAAGGTCCCAAAAGAAGAGGAAAAACAGAAATTGAAGATATCCGAGGAAAACTAACAACAAACGAAAGACTACAAAACAATTAAACTAAAACGAGGAGTATAATATAAACAAACACAGAGAAGAAAAAGAAATACCTTGAAACAAAGAATTGGAACTCGGCCGACTTGGGGTCTTGGTCATTTGAGGTCGAAAGGACCTTAATTGAAGTGTTTTCCAAGTGAAAACACATCAATTAAGGTGTATTAGACCTCAATTGAATGAAATCCGGCTAGAAAATTTCCTATTCGGCATTTAGGGTTCAAAAACTTCAATTTTTGGGTTCAACAATTTCTGGCCAAATTCGAGCGGAAATAACGGTGGTTAGGGTGTGAGGGAGATGAGGTGAAGGTTGGGTGCGAGTTTGGGGTCAATTGGAGGCGGCGCCGCCACTAGGGTTCATGGCTAAAAGTGGAGATTCGAGGAGTTACGGGGGTGTTTGAAACTAACTGATAGGGGGATCGAGACGGGGAGGTTGAGGCGAGCTTAGGGTGAAAAAATGGGGTGGTTTGGAGCGCTGCCGCCGGCGGAAACGATTTCCGGCCGGCGGTTCATGGTGGTAGGAGGCGGCGGTTTCTCTGATGAAATGAGGGATGAAAAAATGATAGGGTTTTGATTATTTGGTATATTGAAATTGGGTCTTTTAATCCTGGCCGTTGGATAATAACACCCAACAGTTGGAATTAAAACAATAAAAAAACGGGTGAGGGGAATGGGTCGATCCGGGTAAGCTGGGGTTGGACTGGGGTTATTTTAGTTTTTGGGCCTGGGATTTAATTAAGAAGTGGCCCAATTCGATTTTCTTCTTGATTTTTCTCTTCTCTTCTTTATAATTGAACAAAATTCCTAATTAATTTGTAAAGTCAATAAATAAAACTACACAAATATCAACATTTGAACAACAATTAACATGTTAACTAACACATTAAAATCATGTCATACAAACTAAACTTTAAACATTAAATACAAAAAATACATATTTTTGTTATTTTCCATTTTCATCAAATAAACTTGACTACTTTCAATTATAAATTAAATCCTAAGAATGCAAACATGCAATATATATATATATATATATATATATATATCACATTTTCTTGAATTAAACAAATAAATATGCTCACACAAAAACTCATAATCTATGAAAAATTACAAATAACACAAAAACTATTTTATTATTATTATTTTTTTTTTTTGATTTTTGGGAGTAATTCGCATGTAAGGCAAAAATCACGTGCTCACAACGCTGCGCTTTAGAGGGTTTTACTGGGTCATTATTCGCGAGGTGGTATGCTACAAAACCATTTTCGAGGGTCTTTTGGCGGCGTTGATCCCTTTTTAGGTACCTATGTAAGTGCTCGTGTTCTTGTTTTGAATCAACAAAAGAGTGAAGATAAACCAAAACGAAATTGTCTGTTACCTTGTCCTGACAAGCCGGTGAAAGAAAAAGCTGTGTTGTGGGGTTACTCGTTCCATCTAGTGCTAGAATAGTGGTTTCTCACTTGGCAGCCGTGTTTAGCTTTGCCATTTAACTGCGTCTAGACTTCTTGCGAGTTGGACTTACCTCACCCGTTAGGAAATTAATGCCGAGTCCCAGTTCGATATACGTACACAATAATGGAAACATGTCATGCTTTGTTTATAGACATACAAAAATAATACGGGATATGCCTGATATTTCAAAGGGTCATGCAGTAGGTTATCATTCCTTCCCCAGGGGTAGAAGTGCGGGGTGAATACATAGTGTGGGATCACAGTCATGCCAAATACCTAGTGACCGTAGTTCTACTTAAATCATGCACATGACTTGTTAAACCAATCGTTACCGGGGGAAGGGGGATCTCGTATAGACATCAATCACGATTTTTATTTTTTGTATGGATCTATTACGGTTATTTCAAGAACTTACCTACCATTCTTTTCAAGTAGGCGTTGTCACCGAAATGGTGAGGTTGTAACACCTTGAAAGTAATACTTGACTGGTTCTAGAAATAAAGGAACTAAAGATTTTGGCTAAGAAATTCTCATAGACGGTGCCAAATTATTTGACAAAAAAGTATTAATCCGTTTAGTTAAACCAATTAAAGATGAAATAGAAGGTAAATCATAGTCAAACATAATCAACTTTACGTCTTGACACAATAGATACTAAAATCATAGGGGTCTAGTTTAGACAACATTTCTTATAAGGATTAAGAGATGCTAAATGTAAATAATGAGCTTATGTATTTGATATATAGTTCCAAACTTGCAAGAAAAGAAGATAAATGAGGAATCTCATTGGTAACTACGAGATTTAGCTTCATTGATTCAAGGATAGAGATTACAAAGGTTTGTAACCCGAAATCTAGACTTCTTTCTTAGTTTCTTAAAGGTCACCCCGTTCCTCTTGTGTTTTATATATATATATATATATATATATATATATATATATATATATCAATTGCTCCTTTTATCAATAGTTCTTAACCAGCATGCCTTCTCATGACTATACTTTTTCTCAGTCGTCCAAGTATTAGTTCTGCTGTATGACTCTTTTGATGGATTGATCTCGACAGTGATCGTGATACTCGTCGTCATTATGCCTCGTGAACACGGCCATTACTGAATCGACCACTTACCATTCCTTTTAATGATAATCATCTGATGGTCAAATTTTGAATCATACACTTTACTCTAGTTTTGGTTTCTCTATTACCACTTTTTTCATTGCAATTCTAAATAAACAATATGAGTATGTACTTTCTATTTTAAATGGTTACATGCATAATTTTTAAATCGTAACCTCTAAGCTATTGACTTTACTCGTCAGCAACACACCCTCCCCCAACAAACCTCCTACCGTAATAATAGTAAGGATCCTGTAAAATCCCACAAACCCCTTAATAAGAAAGATTTGTTTATGACCTGGGCAAAAATATATATTGCGTCAGATTTTCTTTTTATTAATTGAATTTATTTTTATCTCGTAATTGACGTTGAAAAAAAGTTTTAGGACAACATACAAAATTGATCGAATAAAATTAATTTTTCACTAATTTAAAAAAATATATATTGTCGATTATGTTTTTTAAAAACGGTTAAAAATATATATTTCTCAAAAATATTTATCGGCAATGGCAAGAAAGCCCACTACCATGTCATTAAGTGATCACGGATCAGTTGCGTGTATCCAACGTTTGCTCCAATATAAATCCGATTGTGTAGGGCCCTCGTCAATATACACAATGAGCTGGGCCCTCTTCAATATATAAACGCTCCACGTGTAGGCCTGACGATCTCCGAAGCGTCGCCCCTCCTCTAGATGTAGGAGGAAAGACACAAGATCTCTAGAAACTTAACCATAATTAAGCCGTTGTCTAACGCACTTTAACTACGATCAACAGAGGGAAAAAGGGAAATAAAACAAGGATTAAATTCTCCATTTGATTAAAGCAAAAGAGCAGATTTGGGCTTCGGCTTTTGCTTTCTTCGCTTTACTTTGCTTCGATTCTCCATTTTCTTCTTCGCCTAGGGTTTTGCAGCTACGACTCTTTTACAGAAACAAACAGAGAACGAGACTAATACACAATCTCTTTTTTAACTTTGTTAATACGGTAAGATTATTAACTGCCAATCTGTAATGGTTTTGTTGATTTGATTGACTTGTTATTCACGAACTATGATCACGTTGCTTTCTTTGTCGTTCCTTTCAAAACGAGTTTTGAGCCATTTCGTGATTGTCGGTTATAGCATCACTTTAACTAAGTATTCTTGGTTTGCTTCCATTTCCTAGAGATTTCGTTTGAAAATTGTTTTATCAAACGACTTAATTCGAGGAGCAAGTGCATTATTTGGACGCAATGGGAATGATAGATTGATAGTTGTTTCCCTGTGCAAAAGGTGGCAGATGGGCTATGGCATAGTATATTGTAACTTGTAACATTTGTGCAGTATAATAGTTTTAATTTCTGTTTAATGTTTGGTAAATGTATACTGTATACATGTTCAATTTATTCTTAGCTAAATTAGGTTAACATTAGAAGAATTCCGCCACGGTTTAGTGGGATATTTCTGGGCACTTGTCTGATATAAATTTTATTCTCATATTTGCAGGTTATTTTTGTTTCTTACTGTGTTGATTCAAAGGTTTAAGGCCCTTTCAGGATCAAAGTGAATAAGTAGGATTTCAAGGATTAGTTGAAGTGAAGTATCATCATCTCTGGACAAAGGTTTCGAAGTAGCAAGCTACAATATATGGCATATTAGGGGTACGAAACCCAATGTAGTATACTAACACCAGCTTGGCTTTAGATTGTGGCAGTTTGTGAAGGAGGTGACTAGTGTTGTTATTCGTAGCCTAATGCTTGCCTAGGTTCAGATTTATACTGCCATACCTGTATTTGTGTACCAAATATGGAATTATAGAATTTTAATATGGAAGACTTTAGAGAATCAGAGCTTCCACTTCTTAGCTGGATCAGCAAAAATCCCTCTGAGATGGCGGAATCCCCTTTGTTTATTGTCTCCTGTGTCATTGCTGGTTTAGTTGGAATTTTAACTATACTTTACACAGCTTTCCAGTGGAGAAGGAACACAAATGGTAGTTGGATGAGAGCCATAGCCAGATCAAAGAAAAACCCGAAAACAAGGAATAAGGTCCCTGTGGCTCCTCATACCTGGGCTTTAGAAACTGTTTCTCGAGGGAAAAGTTTAAATTGCGGTGTCTGTTTAAAGTCCATTTCTCCATCTCAGACTCTTGGCCCAATTGTGGCTTCAGAAAGTTTCTTTAATCGTTGCAGCATATGTGGTGCAGCAGCTCATCTGAGTTGCTCATCGAGTGCTCACAAGGATTGCAAATGTGTATCTATGTTTGGATACCCTAATGTGATACATCAGTGGGCAGTGCGCTGGACTGAGGTAGCTGATCAACCTGATGAATCTTATTTCTGCAGCTACTGTGAAGAGCCATGCAGTAGTTCATTTCTTGGTGGGTCCCCTATATGGTGTTGCCTGTGGTGTCAGCGTTTAGTTCATGTTGATTGTCATGCCAATATGTTCAATGAAACTGGTGATATTTGTGACCTGGGCCCTTTCAGAAGGCTTATTCTATCGCCACTTTACGTGAAAGAGCTTAACAAGACTTCTGCGGGCGGACTGCTCAGTTCTATTACACAAGGAGCCAATGAGATTGCATCTTCAGTGCGTGCTAGTATCATAAGTCAAAGCAAGAAATACAAACACAGTAACGAGAAACATGGGAATGGGACCTCTGCAGAGACAAGCAATGGTGATGCTACTGGGGACACAACTGCTGAAAGCACTGCTGATAGTCATCAAGTAAATGGTAATTGTAGAATAGAGGAAAACTGCAATGGCTGTGTAAATAAAGAGGGTGTGGATCAGCAGCAAGACAGTGGTGTGAAAAAGATGATATCTATACCCAGCTTCAAGAGGAGTTCATCCATTAATCAGAAGGATGAATCTCTATTAATAGGGATAAAGCAGAAATATGAATTGACTGATTTGCCTCCAGATGCCAGGCCTTTGCTAGTTTTTATAAACAAGAAAAGTGGAGCTCAACGAGGAGATTCACTTAGGCAGCGGTTAAACCTTTTGTTAAATCCAGTGCAGGTGAGGTGAAGCTGCTTAGCTACTCACTGTTCTTTTAGCGTCCATCTTGTGAATAAATCTTGCTCTCTCTATTTATCAATCAGTAGTAATGAGTTAATCAGTGCAACGATTACATTTTGAGAAATGTTACCACCGTAGGTGGTTAGTTAATTCACCTGTCCTTTAAATGGCTTGGAGGGCTCGTGCTTGTTGCTGCTAAAAAGATTCTATGAGCCTTATTTTATCTGCCAACATGCTTTTGAAAGTGTTGTAATACATTCCTTGGATAATTGTAAATGTACCACCTAATAATGTTTCATTATCAACAATTGACTTGTATAATCTTGGTATTCTGGTGAATGTTGTAAATTTGACTTAGGCAGATCTCTATCAGGCAGAGGATCAAATATGGTGATAGATTAATGCATTATCCCTTTACAGGGTTTCGGTGCAGCAGAGTGCTAATTTCCTTTTATGCTACTTGATTATATGTCTTATGAGCATCATTAAAGATGTCTAGACTCTTCTGTTTAAAGGCTTTTTTTTTGGTGGTCCAGCTTTTTCAGTAAATTCATGAATGTTTTTGCCAGCGAGCCAATGTGTTGATCTGATTTTCCATGGATATGCTAATTAGGTCTTTGAGTTGAGTTCAACCGAAGGGCCCGAAGTCGGTTTGCATCTTTTTAGAAGGGTGCCTCACTTCCGGGTTCTTGTATGCGGAGGTGATGGTACTGTTGGCTGGGTTTTGAATGCCATAGATAAAGAAAACTATGTTTCTCCTCCACCAGTGGCAATACTCCCTGCTGGGACAGGAAATGATTTGGCTCGAGTTCTTTCCTGGGGAGGTGGCTTGGGTTCTGTAGAGAGACAAGGTGGTCTTTGCACACTTTTGCATGATATTGAGCAAGCTGCAGTAACTATCCTTGATCGATGGAAAGTTTCTATCTTAGACCAACAAGGCAAGCTGCTTCAAGCCCCTAAGTTCTTGAACAACTACCTTGGTATGGTAACTGTTCTTCTTTGGGCGGAAGATGATATATTAAGTTTGCTTTACTGAAGAATGTTATGATCATTATCTCACTTTTACAGTGTTTTTTCAATTCTAATTTTTTTTTTGGTTGCAAATTTTGATTAGTGTTCGTTATTGATGTTCCAGGGGTTGGCTGTGATGCAAAGGTTGCATTAGAAATCCATAATATGAGGGAGGAGAACCCCGAGAAGTTCTACAATCAGGTATGCAGATCATCTTCTATAAGACCATGTGGAGCATGATAATTGGGTTTGTGAATTTGGTTTGATAAAGAAATAGGTCTGTAGGATTTGAAGTTTTATCTAATGAATTGCATCATCTATGTATTCATGCATCTCTTGTTTGTAGGATTGTATGGATTTTTTTTTTGGCGTAACTTAGTTAACTTCCATGTATCTCTCCTTTCTATTTTATATGCATTTGTGACTGATATATTTTTTTTTGGTTGCAAAAATGCTGCAGTTTATGAACAAAGTTCTTTATGCCAGAGAAGGTGCTAAGAGTATCATGGATCGGACATTTGCAGATTTTCCATGGCAAGTTAGGGTGGAGGTTGATGGTGTTGAGATTGAGGTTCCCGAGGTGGTGACAAAAGGCTTAACTATTCTTGTGGAGAAAAACATTTTTGCTTTGAATATCTACTTTTAGTCATTTGATATGTGATTCTTACTGCAGTCTATCTTTGATAACTCTCATCATTTTTATATAAGTTGCAATAATAGTATCAACTCTCTGGAGATACTAGGAAATCTTCTATCATGATAAAAGGTGCAAAAGTTTATAAGGGAAATTTGGTGGATAATTCTGTATATTCTTCTTTAAGATGTTTTAGAGTCATCACCATCTTCAGCAACTAAAAGATTATTGATCTTTAATGATGAGTTATTACTTTGTGACTTGATCTGTAGGATGCAGAAGGTGTTCTTGTAGCTAATATTGGAAGCTACATGGGTGGAGTAGATTTGTGGCAGAATGAAGATGAAACTTATGACAATCTTGATCCTCAATCCATGCATGACAAGATGCTGGAGGTTGTCAGCATTTCTGGGACCTGGCATCTTGGGAAGCTTCAGGTATATAGGAAACGATTTCTGAGACGTTAGTGTAGCAAAAGTAATTTTCATGGTGCTGTGGAGGCTGTTTCTTTTTTGTTGAGGAAAATTTTCAGTGTGTTAAAGTAGCTTCCTCTCAGGTAGTTGTCTATGTTGTGTGTTCATTTCCTTACTGGAGAGGCGTTAAGTAATTACATCCGGTGATCCTCTGGCAAGAGTTGCTGCAGTTGTATAACTGGAAGAGCACTTTTTGATGGTTATTGGCATGATGTGTCTATTTGATCTTTCCGCTTATATTTCAGTCTTTTGTGATAAGATTACCACCTCTTGCAAACAGGTGGGGCTTTCGAAAGCTCGGAGGCTTGCACAGGGGCAATTGATAAAAATTCAACTTTTTGCTGGATTTCCTGTTCAAATAGATGGAGAACCCTGGTATCAGCAACCATGTACATTGACAATAACACATCATGGACAGGTCAATTACACTTGCGTATCCTTTGTTTTTTCCAAGAGTGGGAAACGGGGAGGGAGAATGCGTTTTCACGTTAAATTTATTGAAGTAATACAGTATCTATAATTTGACCCTGCTGCTGTTACAGGCCTTCATGCTGAAGAGAGCAGCAGAAGAACCTCTAGGTCATGCAGCAGCAATAATTGCCGATGTGCTTGAGAATGCAGAATCCAATCAAGTGATCGATGCATCACAGAAGCGGGCACTTCTTCAAGAAATGGCCCTTAGACTCTCTTAGACACTGACACTTTTTAGGTTGCAGCAGTTAATAGGAAGTTTTGTATATAGTCTTCTGCCCTTTTTTACAGGTTCTTCCATTTCACATGTAAAATATATGGAAATTAGAAATGTATACAAAGATAGTCAACATCGAATGAAGAGGCAAATTTTATGATGGTTGAACCAGTGTCCTCGCGGTCCTACGGTCTGACTGTGCTCAAGTGTTTCGTCCCTTTGGGCGTGTTTTTATACAGTACCCAACAAACAGTGGCTGTAACGATATCCAAACCACCCTGTAGTTGAAGATTATGGGTTGGCCAATGCTTGCAGCTTTTAGCTGTATCGTTGTGGGCTGAGGATAAATGGTGTAACAGCCTGTTGTTTCAATGAACATCTTACAGGAATACATAGGGAAAAGAATCAGTTCTGCCTGTGAGTAGCAGCAAATTTGAGCGTGCGTCTCAAAGACGCTGCGCTTCACGCTGTAATTCTTGAAGCTCTTATATTGTTTCCTCAGTTTTATCTTCAATCCAAGTTTCACTTTACGTCTTGAGTGTAGGTATATTTTTTATATAGAAAAGGCTTAAAAATAGCACTTAACTTTCATAAATGGTCTATCAATATCATCCATTAAAAAATGAAGAAATGACCCATTCATGTCATTACTGACTAATGATTTAATTTTTATTTGGCCCGTCTATGCCACTATTGTTAATTAATAATGGCATGGATGAGCAATTTTTTTAATGACTGTTGCATGAAATGAGTATTTTTTTAACGGATGGCTAGACTATTTCTAAAAGTTGAGTGGCATTTTTAGGTTTTTTTTCATTTCTTATATTTGGAGTTGGTTGATTTGTTTTTATTATTTTTAACTGTGCGAGGTTGATGTCCCAAAACTTCTTTCAGATATACAAAACGGAAGGTGAAGAAAAAAGATATACAAAGCGGAACGTACACCTTACTCATTTTTTATGCTTTTCTACGTAAATTTTTTCTAAAAATCGATGTAATACTTTGCATCTGATCATTGCAAATATTATCTGTTTCGTAACATGCTCTTAACATTTGTAAGAAGTCAAAATAAAGTAGAATTATAAACGGGTATAGTTGTAAATAAAATAGCCAATTAATTAACATTTATTCAATTTTACTAATATTACATTCAAGATTGACTTGATTTATTTTAAAAAATCGGAAACTAATGCCCAAACTTTTAAACCAATACAAGTATATAATAAGTTTCTAACTAATTTGCCAAAAGGATGGTATAATTTTGAGCATTTGCACATGACTGCCATACATGCAGCTGTTTCTTATACTTCTCGTTTTGCTTCTCCATTTATATATTTGACTTACAAATTGACAGTGCTTTCTTTTATTTTTGTTACTAAAAATATTAGCTACATTCATTGTTAATCTTACAAACGTCTATCACACACTCAACTTGTCAACTAGGCCCCATACAGTGTCCGAATAACTTGATTCGAAGAAAGGTTGTGCAGCTTTTATAATTCATCACGCCATAAAAAAATTTAAAAAAAGGAAACAAAAGAAAAAAGAGAGTAAAGCTTGAGAAAGGATAAAGTGCAAGTTTATGTATGTAATCATCATTTAACACACGCCCATATGATTTTACCTATTTAAAATTCAATCTCCCTCAATAGTCTTTCTTCGAATATCTCTCACGAGTTGTCATTAATAATTACGTACAATGGCAAACAAAAAAGCTGATTTTATATGGAGAAATATCATAAATATCAGATTTTCAGATCCCAAGGTGACAAATGTAATTAAGGCCATGAGATCCTCAAGTTTGCCACCAGAGTGATGCCTGGTTAAACGATGTCACTCCCTGGCATTTGGTTGGAATACGGCTTATGCCGGTATAAGTGATCAAAAAATATTTTGTGGAGCCAATGAGCTCGAACCAAAGACCTCTCACATAATACTTGAAGCTAACAATCACTAAACTATTAAGATGTTATGTAACAAGTGGTGTCACTTTTAATGGTTTTATCTTGTATTTCTATTTTACTTATTATATATATTTGACGAAGCGATATCCCGTGACACCGCTTGCCACCATGTATGTCTCGACCCATTTTCTAAACAAGCCGAGACCGGCACTCGATCACTAAATATGACCGAGCGAACCATCTCTGCCTATCAAGCCTAGTATAACTCCAAATATTATATGCAACAAAGCAATACTCTAAACAAATACTCTTCATTAATTTAAATATTTGAATAAATCAACTCCAAAGCTCTATTCGTAGTAACTACTGAAATTTTTGCTAAGTTATTATAAAGTAAATTATGACTCTCAACCCAACGACAATGTCTATGAAGCCTCTACTGACAAACTGACGCACTGCTCAGGACATGAGACTTCCTGGCCAGTTCTCTAAATAAACAAAGAAATAACTAAATGAAAATGACTCTAAGGAATACTCCACGAACAAAAGCGGAGCTCACCAATAGCACTGGAAAGGAAGGAAGTCCTAACTCGTAGCCAGCTCGCCTGCAAATCCGGTTCCTACGTTGTACCGCAGACCAACGTAGGTTCCCAAAAGAGAACGTCAGTACCATCCATTGTACTCAATGAGTCTCAACAACAGGGGGAGAAACTTTAATAATATATACATTATGAGCAAAGGTTCTAAATGCATGTAAAACATAAAGCTTATAAGAATAATTCTAAATATTTGCATAATAAAAAAATTTCTTTTCTTTTTCTTTCTTGATAAAAATACTTCACTTTATACTTTGGGAGTTCCAACTATCCTGACTTAATTTTGTCTTAGTCACCGTGTGAACGGCACGGGTTCGATCCCAACCTGATCGAATAGGCCCAATCCACGAGGTGCCACTCGCTTCATGGTTCTCAGCGCTCATGTATCTTACCTTAGCATGACCAACTAAATTCTCACCAACGAGACCCTCGGCTCGTGTGCTCCCTACTTTGGCACAAGTAGTTTCAAGAAGTCAACGCCTTGGTCATGACCCTAGGCCTGGACGATGACCCCTTCTCCGAATAAAGGATACTCCCAAAAATCTTTTCTTTCTAAAACTTCTTCTTGTGACTTTTCAAGTCTAAATCTTTTATACATACTCATACTGGTATCCTTAAATAAGGCATGACATAAGAATTAAATACATATTTCAAAGTATTTATAAAGGTTCTTGATCCTTCATGAATTTTCAACATGAAAATGGCATATAAAGAATAACATAAAATCTGAAATTTATGCACATATATCCAAATAACCTTCTAAACTTTAGCTAGAAAATAATTCTAAGCTAATGGGTACTTACTATTCCAGTTAAGTACAAAGAATAACCAAAAAAAATCTGAAATTAGGAATGAATTAAACATATAAAAGTGTTTCTAAAGATTCTTTCTTCTTCATAAATTTTCAACATGAAATAGCATATAAGGATAACACAAAAATTTGAAAATATACGCACATAGATCATAATAACTCATCTAAACTTTTGCTAGAACAATTCTAGATTAATGGGTACTCACTAGCTTTAATTTAATTAATATAAACTCTTTTAAGCAATTCAACAAACACCTTATATGCGTGCTTTTGTGAGTTACACCACTTTAGTAAAGGGTTGTATCAACTCACCTCAAAACTTCTCGAACCAATACGTAGGCCCCAGTCGAAATGACACCAGTCAAACAATCGATTCTACAACAATCAGTATATTTTTAATAAATTTTAAAGTTTTACACCTAAACATGAAACTTACCGTTAATACAGAGGAAGAAGGAAAATTAACTATTCAATTCTTACTTATTACTACTATAAGGTAATTGATAATAGAAAATTTTATATACCTGAACTCAAGAATTTGTAATTTGTAAAGAACCCTAGAATTTGTAATTGGTAAAGAACCATATGATCCACTATCTCTGTTTCGTTGCCTTCGTGCCTGTTGCGTGAACAAGATAGCGTTCTGTTTCTCTATTTGGAGTAAGGGTCTTTAGCCCTCTATGTGAATGAACAAGTTCTGTTCGTATAAGGCTTTAAGATCTAAAGCCTTTTTTTTAATCTATTTTGTTCAAGGCTTTAAGCCTTTTAAAAACTTGTCCTCTCCTTTTTTTGTTTTAAGCTTAACTAATAATTAGTGCTACCCACTTTTAATAATTAATAATATTAATATAATTAATATTTTCATAATTATATATATATATATATAAGGTAAAAATAATAAAAATGGTAATAATTTATTTCTATACTTAGTGTGTCTCAAAACTTTTAAAAAATTTGAGAAAGTATTACAATCTTCTCTTCTTAAAAACATTCGTCCTCGAATGTTGCTAGGGTCATATCCTTAAGCTAACAATAATTCCTTATGTCCTTGAACCTCTAAAGTTTTCTTAGCACTACTCACCTTTCCAAGAGACTCAAAATTTTGGCTCTCCCTAAATTTTTAAAAATTTCGGCAGAGTTTCCCTTGTAAATTGGACTATTCAAAAAATATCACTGTCAGAAATAATACATCTACACCAACCACAACCAAATATACCATAACCGACCATTCATAGGCACCATACACAGCTCATAAATTAATTACTCACACTCCGGCAAGGAGGTACCACAATAACTAATAATAATCTAAAGCACAACTTTAGTACAAGTGACTCACTTTAATGAATTAAATATAATTACTACATATAATTAACTCACTGCATAACTAAATTACTACAACAACTAAGCATAATCTAGGAAGAACATAAATACTTGCTAAGTTATATTTAGTAAATGAAATATAAATGTCCAGCCAAACCTAGGTTCACATACCTTTTTCTTCAAATAAATATCGATATTTCTTTCTCATATCTTCCTCAACCTCTCACGTAGCTTCTTTTGAATCACGATTACTCCACAAAACTTTGACCGATGCTATATCTTTTGTTCTCAACTTTCTTACTTGCCTATCAAGAATTTCTATAGGTAACTCTTCATAAGTCAAGCCTTCTTTAATTTCTATGGTATCGGCAGGTATTATATGCGACTCATCATGAATATATTTCCTAAGCATAGATACATGAAAGACAGGATGAACAGAGGACAACTCAATGGGTAGCGCTAGCTTATAAGCCATGTTTCCTTTCTTTCCTAGAATTTCATAAGGTCCGATAAATCTAGGGCTAAGTTTCCCTTTCTTACCAAACCTCATAACTCCTTTCATTGGTGAAACTTTCAAAAATACCTTATCACCAACCATGCACTCTAACTCACGATGCCTCCTGTCAGAATAGGACTTTTGACGACTCTGAGCTGCTTTAAGTCTTTCTCTAATTAGCTGAACTTTCTCCAAGGCCTTACAAACAAACTCTGGACCAATCAACGGCACCTCTGCTGGTTCAAACCAACCCACTGGAGACCTACATCTTTGCCCATACAATGCTTCATAAGGAGCCATACCAATGCTGGCCTGATAGCTGTTATTGTAAGCAAATTCTATGAGTGGTAAGTGATCATCCCAATTACCTCCAAAATCTATAACACAAGCACGCAACATGTATTCGAGAATCTGAATGGTCCTTTCTGCCTAGCCATCGGTCTGTGGATGAAAAGCAGTGCTTAAATTGACCTTGGTGTCTAATCTTTTCTGAAATGCTTGCCAAAAATGTGCTGAGAGCCTCTGTCAGATATGATTGAAACTGGATTACCATGCAATCAGACTATTTCTTTGATGTACAGCTGAGTATACTGCTCTGCGGAATCTGTCGTTTTTACTGGTAGGAAATGTGCGGACTTTGTTAGTCGGTCTACAATAACCCAAATTGAATCATGTTTATGGTACGTGCGAGGTAGACCTACTACAAAATCCATATTAATCATCTCCCACTTCCACTGTGGTATTTCTATGTCTTGAGCTAGGCCAACAGGCCTCTGATGCTCGGCTTTGACTTGCTGGCAATTCAAACATTTAGTCACATGATCTGCTACTTATTTCTTCATGCCTTTCCACCAATAAAATTCTTTCAAATCTAGATACATTTTGGTAGAACCTGGGTGGATAGAGTACCTCGAACTATGAGCTTTCTCCATTATGGCCTTCCTAAGACCATCTACATCAGGCACACATAACCGATCATTCAACTTCAAAACTCCGTCACTTCCTAGAGTGAAAACGGTAATCTCTTTGCTTCTGACTCCTTCTTTTAATTTCACTAAGTACGGATCTTCGTCTTGCTTATCCTTAACATGCGCAACAAGGAAGGATTGTGCTAAGGCATGAGCAGTTATAGTCTCATCCAATCTAATTCCATCATTTGCTAGTTTTTGAATTTCTCGACCCAAAAGTCGCATTTGTACTGCAAGATGGGCCAAGACACCCATTGGCTTCCTACTAAGTGAATCTGCTACCACATTAGCTTTGCCCGGGTGATAAAGGATATTGATATCATAATCTTTCAATAGCTCAAGCCACCTTCTCTGTCTCAAATATAGTTCTTTTTGCTTGAAAATGTACTGGAGGCTTTTGTGGTCTGTAAACACTTTAGAATGCTCGCCATAAAGGTAATGTCGCAATATCTTTAATGCAAACACCACTGCTGCAAGTTCCAAGTCGTGCGTGAGGTAGTTCTTTTCATGATTCTTTAACTGTCTGGAAGCATAAGCAATAACCTTTCCATTTTACATAAGAACACAACCAAGACCAACTCTGGAGGCATCACAATATACTGTGAACCCACCTGAACCTGTCGGTAAGGTTAACACAGGTGCAGTGGTCAACCTCTTCTTTAACTCTTGAAAACTCTGCTCACAAGCGTCTGACCATTGGAACTTAACTGTTTTTTGAGTGAACTTAGTTAATGGAGCTGCAAGTGAGGAAAACCCCTCCACGAACCTTCTATAGTAGCCAGCTAACCCCAAGAAACTCCCGATTTCGGTTGGCGTTGTCGGCCTAGGCCAGTACTTGACTGATTCTGTCTTCTGAGGGTCTACTTTTAATCCTTCACTAGATACCACGTGGCCTAAGAATGCCACTGACTGCAACCAGAACTCACATTTTGAAAACTTGGCATAAAGCTCATTCTTCTTCAAGGTCTACAAGGCTATTCTGAGGTATTCTGCATGATCTTCCTTGCTCTTAGAGTACACCAAAATATCGTCAATAAAAACAATAATAAAGGAATCCAAGAATGGATTGAAAACTCTATTCATGAGGTCCATGAATGCAGCTGGAGCATTTGTCAACCCGAAGGACATCACTAGAAATTCATAGTGTCCATAGCGAGTTCTAAAGGTTGTTTTAGATATATCCTCTTTTCTGATTCTCAACTGATAGTATCCCGACCTCAAGTCTATTTTTGAAAAGTACTTTGCACCCTGAAGTTGATCAAATAAATCATCAATTCTTGGAAGTGGGTACTTGTTCTTAATTGTAACTTTATTCAACTGTCGATAGTAGACGCACATTCTGAGAGACCCACCTTTCTTCTTGACAAACAGGACTGGGGCACCCCACGGTGAAACACTCGGTCTGATGAAGCCCTTGTCAAGAAGATGTTTCAACTGTTCTTTCAACTCATTAAGTTCTGTTGGAGCCATCCTGTAAGGAGGTATAGATATGGGCTGAGTACCTGGCATGAGATCAATGCCGAAGTCTATGATTCTTTCGGGAGAAAGTCCGGGAAGGTCATCTAGGAAAACTTCTAGAAATTCCTGACAACTGGCACTGACTGAAGAGCTAGTGATTCTAATTCTGGATTAATAATGTGGGCCAAATAGGCAAGACACCCCTTGTCGATCATTCGTTGTGCCTTAAGGTAAGAAATAAACTTACCTACAAGCGATGTTGAACTACCCTTCCACTCTAAGACTTCTTCATATTGAAATTGGAACCTGACTATCTTGGAATGACAATCTAACATGGCATAGAAGGAAGACAACCAATCCATACCCATTATCACATCAAAATCCACCATTTCTAACTCTATGAGATCAGCTTTAGTGTTGCGACCATGGACTGAAACTATACAACCTCTGTAGACTCTAGTGACTTTCACTGACTCACCAACTGGAGTAGATACTAGGAATAGCTCACTAAGTTGTTCAGGTTCTAAGGCGAGGTTAATTGCAAAGTATGGAGTAACATATGAAAACGTTGAACCTGGGTCCATTATGGCATAAGCATTATGTGAGCAGACTAAAAGTATACCTGTAATAACTACTGCAGATGCCTCTGCACTCTGACGATCAAGTGTAGCAAACAAACGGGGTTGTCCCCTTCCCTGAGTAACTCGGTCTGCACCTCTGCCTGCTCCATGCCCGGTCTAATTATGAGAACTACGAGACTGGGGTGGTGCAACTGCAGTAGCTAAGGAACTAGAAGGACGAGTTGATCCACCACTGAAATTACGTCGCAACTTTGGGCAGTTGGCCTTTATATGACCAATGTCTCCACAATGGTAGCAACCATGAAACCCGAGCTTGCACTAACCTGAATGTTGCCGCTTACATGTTCTACAAATACCTTGCTAGTGTGAATGTTGCTCAGTATAACTCTGTCTATGTGAGGATGATGTCCCAAAATTTTGACTCTAGCGAGACTGATTTCCATATTTCTGAGTACGCCTGGAGGAAGGCCCACCATCTGGCTGATGACTGGACTGAGATGGTGGTAATGACTCCTTATTATAGGAATCCCTTCTACATCCACTGGATGTACCATTAAACCTGCCCGTTGTCCGGGGTTTCTTGTTATGCTCTTTCTCTTCTCTCCTTTGTTATCTGTCTTTTTCTAAGTGCTTCGCGAACCCCACAATAGATGAGAAAGTTGTCATTCCTACCACTACAGCTGATGTCGTATCCTTAATGTGGTAAGCCAAACCGCCAACAAACCTGCGAATCTTTGCTCTCTCTATCTTAACCATGTGAGGAGCATGCTTAGCCAACCTTATGAATTCCATGTAGTACTCTTGCACGCTTCTATTCCCTTGCTTGAGTTGTTCGGACTCTGTAGCCTTAGCTTCCCTATCTTCTTCTAGGATAAAATTAGCCATGAATGCCTCTTCAAATTCTTCCCAAGTAGGCGGACCATCATCTTCACCTCTTTCATTTTCCCACATCTCAAACCAAGCACCGGCCACATCTCTAAGCTGGTAAGCAGCCAGCTCCACAGCTTCATCATCAAATGCTTTCATCACTCGGAAGGCTTTTTTGACACCCTCCATCCACAACATCGGATCTTCATCAACTATGGAACCATGGAACACTTGAGGACTCAACTTTAAAAATTCATTCACTCTTGAGGACTCAGAATTGTTCTGTCTATTTGATTGAGATTGAATCCCATCTCTTCTCTCGTGTTGGTTGGCCATAAAGGCTTTGAACATCTCCATAGCACTGTTGACAACATTAAACATCTAACTTAGATATATTTGCCTGGGCCGGAGCTGCTGTTGGGGGCAGTATTGGATCCTGGGGTACTGGATCATTATGCTCCACCCCTTCCTCATGTTCACCACGGGGTACTTGAACCTCCTCCATGGATTTACTCTTCCTTTTCTGGGTTGCAGCCTTATTAGTTCTGCCTTGGGCCATAATAGTAGCAAGAGTTTCTTGAGCAGCATCCTGAGTGTCGGTGTCAGAGTTGCGAGTACGAGCCATTTCTGCAAATTTTGGAGAAACGAATACATTAGATAATTCCTTAGAGGTAGGATCTACTTCACGGTCTAAAGTATGACAAAAAAAATGAGATTTATTTTTTCTAAATGCTTGTAGCCTCCTATTTATAAGTATGGCGCGCTTCATACCCATAAACAAGACTCTACTAACACGACTTCATAGACCCCTAGGACTCCATAAACCTGAGGCTCTGATACCAAGTTTGTCACGACCCATTTTCTAAACAAGCCGAGACCGGCACTCGATCAATAAACATGACCGAGCGAACCATCTCTGCCTATCAAGCCTCGTATAACTCCAAATATTATATGCAACAAAGCAATACTCTAAACAAATACTTTTGATTAATTTAAATATTTGAATAAATCAACTCCAAAGCTCTATTCGTAGTAACTACTGAAATTTCTGCTAAGTTATTATAAAGTAATTTATGACATTCAACCCAACGACAATGTCTATGAAACCTCTACTGACAAATTGACGCACTGCTCAGGACATGAGACTTCCTGGCCAATTCTCTAAATAAACAAAGAAATAGCTAAATGAAAATGACTCTAAGGAATACTCCACGAACAAAAGCGGAGCTCACCAATAGCACTGGAAAGGAAGGAAGTCCTAACTCGTAGCCTGCTCGCCTGCAAATCCGGTTCGTACGTTGTACCGCAGACCAACGTAGGTTCCCAAAAGTGAACGTCAGTACTATCCATTATACTCAGTGAGTCTCAACAACAGGGGGAGAAACTTTAATAATATATACATTATGAGCAAAGGTTCTAAATGCATGTAAAACATAAAGCTTATAAGAATAATTCTAAATATTTGCATAATAAAAAATTTTCTTTTCTTTTTCTTTCTTGATAAAAATACTTCACTTTATACTTTGGGAGTTCCAACTATCCTGGCTTGATTCTGTCTTAGTCACCGTGTGATCGGCACAGGTTCGATCCCAACCTGATCGAATAGGCCCAATCCACGAGGTGCCACTCGCTTCATGGTTCTCAGCGCTCATGTATCTTACCTTAGCATGGCTAAGTAAATTCTTAGCAACGAGACCCTCGGCTCGTGTGCTCCCTACTTTGGCACAAGTAGTTTCAGGAAGTCAACGCCTTGGTCAGGACCCTAGGCCTGGATGATGACCCCTTCTCAGAATAAAGGATACTCCCAAAAATCTTTTCTTTCAAAAACTTCTTCTTGTGACTTTTCAAGTCTAAATCTTTTATACATTCTCATACTGGTATCCTTAAATAAGGCATGACATAAGAATTAAATACATATTCCAAAGTATTTATAAAGGTTCTTGATCTATCATGAATTTTTAACATGAAAATGGCATATAAAGAATAACATAAAATCTGAAATTTATGCACATATATCCAAATAACCATCTAAACTTTAGTTAGAAAATAATTCTAAGCTAATGGGTACTTACTACTCCAGTTAAGTACAAAGAATAACAAAAAAAAAAATATGAAATTAGGAATGAATTAAACATATAAAAGTATTTCTAAAGATTCTTTCTTCTTCAAAAATTTTCAACATGAAAATAGCATATAATGATAACACAAAAATCTGAAAATATACGCACATATATCATAATAACTCATCTAAACTTTTGCTAGAACAATTCTAGGTTAATGGGTACTCACTAGCTGTAATTTAATTAATATAAACTCTTTTAAGCAATTCAACAAACACCTTATATGCGTGCTTTTGTGAGTTACACCACTTTAGTAAAGGGTTGTATCAACTCACCTCAAAACTTCTCGAACCAATACGTAGGCCCCAGTCGAATTGACACCAGTCAAACAATCGATTCTCCAATAATCAGTATATTTTTAATAAATTTTAAAGTTTTACACCTAAACATGAAACTTACTCTTAATACAGAGGAAGAAGGAAAATTAACTATTCAATTCTTTCCTATTACTACTATAAGGTAATTGATAATAGAAAATTTTATATACCTGAACTCAAGAATTTGTAATTTGTAAAGAACCCTAAAATTTGTAATTTGTAAAGAACCCTGTGAGCCACTATCTTTATTTCGTTGCCTTCGTGCCTGCTGCGTGAACAAGGTAGTGTTCTGTTTCTCTATTTGGAGTAAGGGTCTATAGCCCTCTATGTGAATGAACAAGTTCTGTTCGTATAAGGCTTTAAGACCTAAAGCCTTTTTTTTAATCTATTTTGTTCAAGGCTTTAAGCCTTTTAAAAACTTGTCCTCTCCTTTTTTTGTTTTAAGCTTAACTAATAATTAGTGCTACCCACTTTTAATAATTAATAATATTAATATAATTAATATTTTCATAATTATATATATATATATATAAGGTAAAAATAATAAAAATGGTAATAATTTATTTCTATACTTAGTGTGTCTATATATATTTAAATATAAATATATAAGGTAAAAATAATAAAAATGGTAATAATTTATTTCTATACTTAGTGTGTCTCAAAAATTTTAAAAAATTTGAGAAGTATTACAATGTAAATCCGCCTTTGGGGATATTGAGATAAGTTACGCTGGGATTATTGTTTATTCATTGTTTGGTATGTTGTTTAAGAATGACAATTGCATAATTTCTAAGAAGAATGTATAAGTTATACTATACCGGTGCTGATTACCCCACCCTCTATAGGGTATTGATCAGTTATCCCGGTGTTAAAATTAACACTAAGATAACTTATACATGATTTTCTACCAAGCAGAGTATTAATGTGGTATTAAATTTTTATACTACTCATATACCTTCTTATACCACATACCAAACGACCCCTAAATTATCAAATACTCCCTCTGGTTACTTTTTCTTGGCACATTTTGACGGTTTACTCCCTTATGAAATAGTAATAAATAAAGTGTATAATTTACTATGATACCCATATCAATTGATGCATATTTTATTGACTTTGAGAAATGCTTTGAAATGAGGGATAAATATTATGGGTAAAACATGAAAAATCTGTTGTCTTCTCTTGATATGTGTAAAATGTCAAGTAAAAGTGAATAATCCGTCCGGGTCATTCTTTCTTTTTTTCAATCTCTTTATATTTCGGAAACTCATACATATTTTGTGTCTTTCTCTTTGACATTTTAATCACCTTCTTTCTCTAAGATTTCATTATTCACCTTCTTTCTCCAATATTTCATTAGTTCAAGTGTTCAACAACACTTTTAAGCTTCCAATAGTTTTATTAGTTCTATTTCTCTATATAATCTTATCTAAGACCAAAAATATCTCAAGAAAAATTGAATGAGTTGGCTATATTATCAATTGAAAAGAATTATAACAGAATATCGATTGTAAAAACGATTATTAACAACTTTACATCTCAAAAAGTTATTAGAATATACTTCAAATAAAAATATTTCTTATAACTTTCTTTTAAAAATTTAGGCCTCATATTAAGATTTGGCCTTAGGCCTCACATATGCTTGAGCCGCCCCTGTAATTAGTTATTCCTCATGTCTCATATTATCAGTCGTGGTTACTAAAAATAGTTGTCCAAATTAATTTGTCACTTTAAAAGTTTAGACAAACAAACACCTAATTTTGTTCAATTTCGAATGAAGAAAAATTTAATATTAAGATATAAATAAGGATAAAATAATCAAAATTCCATCATAATTAATTTTTCTTGAAAGACGTAACAAAATAATCATGACAAATAATATGAGCAGCGAGAGTAATCTTTAAGCTTCCAAAAAAACTTTTAAGCATTTATACTGATTGCCTTCTCCAAAATTCATTTATATACATCAGAAAATAGTTTTTTTTGTTGGTAATAATTTAATATGTGTAGTACGTTACTAGTTAATTACCTTTGAAGGTGTAATGCGATGTGTCTAGACACCATGAATTGCTACTTTTATTGGTATATGATTTTACAATTTTAAGAATTTAAAGCATTTTCAACGTTTCCTCCTTCTGTAAAAAAAAAAATCTATTTGTTTAGTACTAAATACAAATCAAGAAATGGAAGTTTATTGCCTCTTGGATTTTCTATAAAATTACATGCATCTCACTAGACTGAATGCAAAACTTCCTTTCTTTCTTTTTTTTATCATAATTTTCAAAATCATAATATTCTCTAGCTGAAAAGGTAATCAAATAATAAACTTCCAAATAAAATAATCCAAACTTTTCTTCTACACCCCAAAAGAAAAAGTGTAAGCAAAATAAATTTGTCTCTCACCATTCATAAGTAGTGTAGTTAAAGCTTTTCATTTTGTTGCTGAAGAGGCCATATTTTCAGGTACCCAACACGTTGATTTCAACCTCTGTTGCCTTCAAAGCAAGCTTTCTAATAAGTACTTATTGTTTTTTTCCTCTAACCATAATGTATTAATTTATTAATACATGTTATTAGCTGTAATTAATCTTTCTTGGATCTTACTCTATGCCCTTTGAACAAACATATCACGTTCTTTCTCAACTTTCTTTTTCTTCATTCTCTTTCTGTTACTCATGTACCAGTCAAAAACAATTTTCTTGTTGGGTTACAACCTCATTTTCACATGAAAATTGCACCTCTAGTTAAATTGGTTCACTTTGCCACAAAACAATAATCATTATAAAAAAAAAAAAAAAAAAAAACTCTTTTTGCCCACCTTGTGAGACTGTTTAGTTCAAAATCCATTCTTCTAAATTTTGTTTTGGAGTAAAAGATCAAGGCAGCCCGGTGCACTAAGCTCCCGCTATGCGCGAGGTTCAGGGAAGAGCAAGACCACAAGGGTCTATAGTACACTGCCTGTTTTCACGGCTTGAACCCGTGGCCTCCGGGTCACATGACAGCAACTTTACCGGTTACGTCAAGGGTCCCCTTCTAAAAGATCAATATACTTGATAAAAAATGTGTCTTTTTTTCTTTTGGTAAATGGACTTTTCTTGTCATATGTTGCGCGGACTCTCTGGAATAGTTGTCGCATCCATATCGGTTACTATATTTGGATGATCCGACACGCATCCTTCAACATTTTCGGAGAATTCAAGCAACATAAATAATCATAAGCCAAGAATCTTTTTTTTTTTTTCGCTTTCCCATTTTAATGTGTCACATTAGAACTTTTGCAGAGGTGGAGCCTATCTCTCGAATATTATGGATTTATGATTTCAAATCCTTTTAAATTATTAATTTGTACTTAGTAACTTTCTTGAGACAAATATAGTGTTTGAACGAAAGTTATTGCATTTGGCTGAACTCGTAATCTAAGTATTCCGCCACCTAAGTAAAATACACTTCTACTCTTTTTTTTCACTATACTCTTTTTTTTCACTATAGTGAACTTTAACTCTAGCAGAAAAGGTTGGTAAGAGTATTAAACCATTGTTTCAAAATTGAAACAATGGTTGAGGGAGTGGTCAGAAACCAGTCCAAGTGTAAAGTCTGTATCTTTGCTGAAGGGAAAAGGCAGAAAGAGATGGTGGAATTTACCTTGTTTGTTACTGAAAGGTCCCTCTTGAAAAC